>VMBQ01000578.1:99419-110247 GCA_007657795.1 Dreissena rostriformis | reverse complement strand
GATTTACTTACAGAGTTACATTAAAACGTATTTTGATATTGATCATCTGCTATTGTCACGGAACACACATTATAGTATAGAATATAATCATAAAGTCATTCATAACATTGTTATCATTTTAGATATGATAACAATGTTATGAATGACTTTATGATTATATTCTATACTATAATGTGTGTTCCGTGACACAAAGTAATACAAATCGACAACTCATTTATTTTAAGCCGAACATTACTGTAAACACAAGATGCGAGACACGTGACGTTATGTCTCTTTAACGTTTACAAGTACATCTCAGCTGAGAATACCGCAGTCACCGTCGACAATGGAATATATTATCGTCTACTTAAGAATTCAAGCGGGCTTAGTATGCCCATAAAATGTGAAATTTTTTGCTGCGCTAATGTTTGTTTAATATCGACCTAACACCATGGAATAACATTTGTACCGAGCAATATGATCCAAATTAAACACTTATGCAATTCACATGAAAACATGCTACACTGATAATTCATTACCCGGCAATGTGTACAATTAATGAAAGAGGAATGGCGTCTTACAATATTAAACCGCTAGTTTAATTAACAAACATTTATCAATTCAAGTTCAATTTTTGTTTTATAAATGAATCCGTATAAAATCGTTTCTAATTATGCCAAACTCGAGACAACATATTTACGTCAGCTTAAAATGTCACGCATTTCAAATGTTAACTTCTAAACGCATTTCGGTATTTTCCCATTTCATTGTTTTTACACCAAGTTATTTTTAGTGTGAGCGTTAGCTCACGCTAAAGTAGAGAGGCAGTTTTGAAATTCACTATGCCTTAACTACGCTAGGGACGACAACTGCAGCTAGTAAAGATAACCACTGCCTGTTTACACTGTAGCAGACAGCATGTATAAGGTTTAAGAGCTTGTTCAACGATATTGGCCAGTCTAGTGTTTATAATAGCTTGAGCGACGACATTTGTCATTTAATCATTGAAATCTGTACATATTGGCTGCTTTCAGGGAAAACGGGACCTAATGCTGCATGAAAAGTATGTCATGTTGAAAACATTGTTGCTCAATTATTTAAAGAAAATGAATACAGTATTAGAAACACATAACACAACATGTACATGCTTATAGGCTTGCTATTTTTTTAGCACGGAAACAAAATTCTTAAGATGGTTGCCAGTGCAGCAACCAATTGTGGAAAAAAGAGACATATTGTTGTTATTTTGTCTAAGTTATCTCTATAACATAAATATGAGGATAAATAGTGCACACACATCTCGACATGTGCTTTAAGACACACTCTTTATAAATTCGAATGGGTTGTGATCATTTCAAACTTGCGATATAAAAAGCTATAACATAATTTTGAAAACTAAAGTGCGTCTCAGATTATGCAATAGCGAACACTTCAGTGCCTTCAGCGCTTTGATTGTTTCTCTCGAACGATTCGTGTACTTAGCACAAAAAACGCGGCTAATGCACTTATTCATATGAACTTGTGTAATGTTATTTTTAAATATAATAATTGTTTGGGTTTTCATTTGTTCAATGATTAATCAATATAATGTGATGTGGGGAATTTTAACCTTTGAACACAATATGACAAGAACATTTCCTGTTGATTATTAGCCTCGTTCTGTGAAAAGGGGGTTTACTGCATGTTCGTAAAAAGTCGTTCCAGATTAGCCATATATTATAATTGTATGGGTAGTTGTTGCACTAGTTGTTGTCGTTCCCAATCATATACGCACACCGGTACACAATGCATGTATACCGATAACATAAACACGTATGTATCGTATGTATGTATTTCACTTTTGAAAATAGCGCTGATAATGTTGCCGCATAACACTTATCGTGATAAGAATACTTTTGTCTACAACACTTAATCAAAGACAAATGTCTGACATGAATGATTTCTTCATATTCGGTGGTCCCTAGTGATTCAGTTCATTTAAATTATCTGAGATTTCCCACCTCAGGGAAGCCAGCTAGAAACCCGGTCAATAACAAAGCCGTCTTTTAAACATGAAGCTTATATTATGTTTATGTACAATTGAATTATACTGTCTGTAAGTAAAATCACTGAAACGTGGAAATAAAGAGTATATATGAGCCGCGCTCTGTGGACAGGGGGTTTAATGCATGTGCGTTAAGTGTCTTCCAAGATTAGCACGTGCAGTCCGGACATGCTAATCACGGACGAAACTTTTCGCCTAAACTGGATTTCTGCTAAGAAGATACTTTCTTTAAAGGAACAATATCATAAAAGCGAAAAGTGTCGTCCCTGATTAGCCTGTGCGGACTGCACAGGCTAATATCGGACGACACTTTACGCACATGTATTAAACCCCATTTTCACCGAGTGCGGCATTCTATCGAACGCTATGGTTCGTTAGAATGGGGCATTTTTATTGCAGAATTGTTATACTAGTAGTTGGAAAAAATAAATGTCGATGTTAGAGATTTAACATTATATCTGTGCGTGAAATGACACATCAAATTGAATATGCTTATTAAAGCAAAACTTAACTAATTTAGCCCGTGTACATATTTTAATATCAATACTGAACATCACCAGATGTCGTACCAGCTAAAAACTCCTGACATTAAGGTGACGATAAAATGACCAGATGCGTTGAACCATAAATATCAACTTATATACTGGATTAATGATGTGTCGATATTTTTTTTGTATACAGAAACAAATACGAGTGGCAACATGTTTTGTTCAATGATTTATCAATATAATGTTATGTGGGGAATTTTAACCTTTGAACACAATATAACAAGAACATTTGCTGTTGAATATAAGCCTTGCTCTGTGAAAAGGGGGTTTAATGCATGCGCGTAAAGTGTCGTCCCGGATTAGCCTGTGTAGTTCGCACAGGCTAATCAGGGACGACACTTTTCACCGACTTTGGACTTTTTGCTAAGATGAGACTTTCGTTAAACGAAAAAAAAAGCGGAAAGTGTTTTCCCAGATTAGCCTGTGTTGGCTGCACAGGCTAATCTGGGATGACACTTTACGGACATGCATTAAAACTTCTTTTCACAAACGAGCCTCAACTACATTAATCATCTTCAGTGGCTTTCGATCACGCCAGAATTTATAAAAAGTGTATAAATCATGAATTTAAATGCTGATTGCATACCACTATATGCACACGATATCATATAACATATACGTTCAACAATACGATTTTTCACCGCAACATCAGGTATATACGGACTATTACGGTAATACATTTTTTTCCAAGAGTATCAGTCGGATGGCTCGTGATAGCCGCATCTCATGACAGGTGGAGTCTCAATAGGGATACGAAAAAATGAACGCAAATAGATTGAAACATACTCTTTGAAAATAAACTAGTTAGCAAAATATTCCTTTTCATTATATACAAAAAAACTACTTTAAATATGCATTCGTTTTGCAAGTAAGTTAAATCAAAATTACAATAATGACACAGCAGAGATTTGCATGGTCTGTAAAACTGTGTTGATTTAACGCATTTTAAGTTTAATAAAAGTGCCTTCAGTGTATTTTATGCTCAGTCTCTATGGCTTCTAGTTTGCGGACTTGGCATGATATGTTTTTATAGCAAATAAAGATGAAGATTTGTGAAGATTCAATGGCGGCGTTCGTTGTAACATAATCACTTAAGTGTTGCAGTAGCAAGTCAAAGGTAAAGTCAGTTGCTGCTGCTTTAAAGGTTCGTGAAAACACGTTTTTATTGGTAGATTTTGTTGTTCACATTCAAAATAATTTAAGTTGATGTTTGCATTTTAAGAGACTTTTTAAGATGAGATCAAACTATTAATATAAATTATGTTTTTTAGACACATATCTTATGATGACGTCATTAAAAATAGCCCAGCCACATTTGGAATTACATAAAAAAAACATACAGTATAATGTAGTATATTTTCTACTACGTAACCTTACCTTACTGCTTCTTTCTGAAACGAACTAATTAGTTCAACCATACAGTTTCAATTGTTTATATCGAATGGAACAGAGATTACGCTAAGTGTTGCATTTATCTCGTAAAGAGTTATGTACGTCTGTAACGGAAGTGCTTTCAAACGCATTAATACAGTTGAATATTTATTTTGTCAAAGGCTAAATGTGTTTAAAGATACTTGAAAATATCCCAATAGAAATGAGGGCTATTTCGGAGTGAATAAGTTTTCTTTAAATGCTTCGAGTACTTCTGAAAAAGGACCAACAATATTTCAAAGTACAATGCATGCACCAATTTACGGTTCATTTATAGTACATTTGATGATATTACAACAAGCAAAACACGAACAACATCAAATCTCACTTTTACAAATGAGATTAAAAACACCCATGTGTCAGATGTACAGCAATTCATTCAAACTAAAGCAAATAAAGATACTGCTGGGAAAACCCTTAACGACATTACTAGCGGTTATATACATTCTTTTGGCGAATTCCGGGGAATTCATCAGATTAGCGTTGACTTTATTGATAACTATGTGTCTACAAATAACTAATGAAACTGAGAACGTTTGTTATCTTATTTTTATTTTTTAAACATACAAAAAAGGAAACACAATCATATTGTTTTTATATAAACAACATATATATCTAATAATCATATGATTGTCAAAACTGTTTAAGCAGGCACATAAGAAGCCACAAAAAATGAATCAAGTCTTAAAGCGTATTCGATCGAAACAAAATTATTGTTATTTTCTGATTTCTGAACTGTTTCTTCCCATTTTCATGACTTATTTATTTCTTTTAGGCGAAAGTTATTGCAATGCATAATGTCAATGTTAACGCGCTTAATAATAAAAAACCCACATCTCATCGCATCCAAGAAAAAAGAGAGTAAAATGTATAAATATTTCATTGATGCTAAGCATTAAATAAGCTTTGTATTTTAAAATATATTTTTTCTACACACTTTTATAAAACAGTAAAATCGTTATAGATCGGGGATATTACATAAAAAAGCTTCCGATGGAACGCATTATTAAGAATCTAACGAGCGTCAAACAAAGACCAGAACAGGAGAGAATGCCGTAGACCTTAGGAGGATGGCTTCTCAAAAGTTCTACATTGGTGTAAATGATCGAGGTGACCCAGTGCAACTGTACAAATTATACTCTCAAAAGCATTCAGCCATTTGTCTCATAATCTGAACCTTTTTACTTTGCACCCAACACATTTTAGTACAGGATGCTTCTCGGACGATTGCAATGTCAAATGCCCAATGGTTTATGCGACAAACAATTAGCATTTACAAAATAGGGGAAATGCTAAAAAACTATGGTGTCAGTCGCGGAACTTTCCCCTAAAAAGCGTTTGACGAAGCACTTAAGACGGTTGAATCTTGTTTAAAAAAAAACTACGACAGCACAATATCCATCCTACGGACATTATGGCATTTACATGTCATACAAATTAACAATCGATTATAAATTACTGATGTGTAAACAACAGCAAAATGATGCTCTAATATAACCCACTGCAAACCAAGCAAGCAGAATGCTTTTGTTTTTCAAGTAGCCATACACAATCATGTCTAGTCTCATCGCAACTTTAAACACTTGTAATCGTCAATTTCCAATTTGTTTCGATCATATTTCTATTGCGTATGATGCGATAGTGATGAGTAAATAGCTGGTCAGAATAGAATGTGCCTTGTATCGTCTCGCACGTGTTTTATAATGGGCTGTGGGTAACTTTTTAATCCCTGTTAAATTAATTTTGTCTCGGTCTGCACACCACTGGCAGTTCAAATAAACAACATGCGTAAGATAATTATCAAGACATGTTTTCATCGTAACACCATGCATTAGATAATTTACACTACATGTATCCATCGTGCATGGATGTTCCCACGCAATGCCACAAGACACATACCTAAGTGTTGGGAATATAGTCATAATATGTTTATTCAAGTACAAACAAAACAAAGGTCAATAACTCTCAACACGAGGAGCAAGTGTTATGGTTAGTATGATCTGCACATCCTCTTAAATAGATCTACATACGTATCACATTTCAAGTTATTGCTTTTTTGGTGTTGGCGATTTGCTCCCGACAAAATGTCAGCACAAACAAAACCAGTCTGAGAGGAAAATAACTCTATAGAAGCAAGAGTTATGGTTCTTGCGCACTGCATACCCATCTTTGAGATCCACCTACATATTAAGTTTCACGGTGATGCGTCTGTAAGTTTTCGTCATATTCCCCGGATAAAAAGGAAGAACCAACATTAACAAAAGGCGATTGAACTCCAAAGTGGGGTTTTACTGATTATTGAACTTGGTCAACATTTTATATTTATAAACATTTTAGGAAAGTTTGTTAGAGATCCGATAACAACTGGTTGCGTAACAAAGAGGAAAATAAACCGAAACGACAGACGAAGTGACGGACGAACGCACTGACAGACTGTCCGGAAACACGATGCCTCCCTCGGTTGCATCAAAACACTTAACTATGATTGCTTTTCGAAAACACATACCATATCAAATCGTCGCATTGTATATTTAATTCTATGCATTTAACCAACACAAAACTCATTTTACTTTGTCATTTAAGTTCTTGTATGCCTGCTATTAAAGTAGTCAACAGGTGAATTAATATTTAGATTTTATTCTGTTGATATCTTTAATCTCATTATGGAAGTAAATGTATATTTGTGCGTGTGTCGCTATCTTAATGAAAACAATCACTCACAGGCAGGCACGCACAGACACAGTAGACATATTACGAACATTATTCCGAAAACTAGCTTGCAATAGTCATGCACAGTAGCACGTGAACTCGAGACAAATACAAAATTATAATTGAACTTCCTTTGAACTTCTATGCAGTCACATTAATCAAAGTAATCTATCTTCAATTAATGAGAGGCGATTGCAATCATTTTCCTATGGTTTCTGTCTTTACTTAACAGCCATTCCCATAATTTGAACTAATGACACATTCCTTCCATTTAATAACTTTTTAGCATATGGTGAATATTAAACCAATTCGTTTTTATGGAAATATAAGTGGAAATTTACAGCAGATTCATTTTTATCTATATATGTTTAGACTAAACATAACTGTATTTTTATTGAATAGTTTGATGAATTGTTAAATATAATTAATACCCTAACGACTAACGTTTTGAAAGAGATTGCAAACTAAGTGATTAACCAATTAAATATTGTGCTACAATTCCTGATTAATATTTCAGACAAACGCTCCGCGAGATGATTTCGGGATTCTCAAAAATAAATTATTAATTTTAGTTTTGTTTTGAAAAATGACATGCTTGAAAACTGCTTTTTGTTGGGTCTGAAGTTAGAAAAATGTTACATACATCCACAGGTATTTAATGTTAAAACTTTATATAAGGCCATTCCCATCCTCTTCAAGACCACTGTTCCAGGCCAACATCGTTCAAATAGGCATTCGTTTTTGCGTTTTCTGTGTAATAATTCCAAACTTCAATTTGTATAACATGTGTTGATATATTAAAATTAGATACCACCTCTGTTTGGTTATGCCGTAAGCATTGTTAATGCAGGCATGCACGTCACTGGTCGATATGTCTTTAAAATACGTTTTACAATTTACAATAATTTCAGTTTCAAACAACGCTGTCGTAGTCGACACTTTGTAATGCGTTTTAAAATGTACAATAAATTTTGCTTTAAAATAGGATGTCGTTGTCGACACCGGAATCCATTATCGTCATCTTAATTATGTAAGCAAGCGGAATATGTAAACAGTACGTGAGAGGCCTGCTGCGCAATGTTTGTTTAATATCTGATATAAGAACGTGGAATAACATTTGAACCGAGCAAAATGTTACAAATTAAACACTTATGCTATTTACGGGCAACATTTTCGAAAGCGATTATGCATCACTTAGCAATTTGTTCACTAATTTAAACTACGATTCGAACGAGGGCGGTGTTTTACAAAACTGAATGATTTTCGAAACCAATGAACAATACGAACACATTTTAACATTCATTTTCTGAATATTTCACTTAGTCTTGAAAATGTATCTTTTGATACCAGACAAATAAAAATGCGAAATAAGTCTACTTACATTATACGGAAATATTTGGTTTTTCAAACTTGAACCAGCATACTGTACTTTTTTCAAACCAAGAAGTGTTCTTTTACAATCACAATGCTTCTTTTATATATCAGCTAGCCATAACGATAGTCATAGTTTGGTATATAATGCTATAATTAGTTGTATATGATGGGATTGTTCCGAAAATTATATATTATGCATATGCACAACACTAATAATGATGAAATATTGGTAATTGCTTGTATACAACTGTTCAATGTGTGCCCATGATTACATTAAAATAAACTTGATTACAACAATATGACTTCAAAGGTAACATGTAAAGATGATTTTTCGTCAACCCACTTTGTAGTAACTTCTTTCGGCGTTTTAAAATGAAAGCATGGGGCAATTAATTTACTTCGTTAACATCAATTTGAAGCCAAAGAACAAAGTGTGACAAAGTTTGATCTCTAAAGGTTCTGTGCGGCGTGTGGTGTTTTGATGAAATTTATCGACCTTTTCTTTTTCAGTATTTCCAGTTTGAAGTTACACATGCAAACACCAGAAGTCACGACAGCAGAGTTGCAGTCAGTTTGATAAAAAGCGCAATTGGTTGAGTGTATGACGTATTGCATTTTTAATATTTATGAATTTAGACGTACGGAATATATATGTTATTTCTATGGTATTTTTCAGTTAAAATGCATATATTTTTAAATGCTTTTTGTTTTTCATTCCATTATATAAACATGAGCTGAACACTGGTTTCTTTATCCTTAAACTTTTCTGCGGACACACATTGACTTCTTTATCTTGTGTCATCTTACAGAAGGATACACAAAAAGATGGGAACACTATTTTTCATTCTGTATGACAAAAAAGGTATACTCTATATGTTTCAAAATAAGATTATATACTTCTTTCTTCGTATTACATGGAAGGTAATGTTGCATTTCATATATTGCAAATCTGATCAACCAAACCACAAGCGATAAAACAGACATCCCGAGGTGCGATCTCTTTCTGTATTAATACATTGACTCAATATTGCTCAAGCAGTCTTGGAAAGCTACGAGCATATTCTCGGGTTGTCTGCTTTTAGCAAGAAAAGACGATACAACTTTTATAACACAAGAAACACGTGCCTAAGAGTCAAATACGCACTGATGTTCATGATTATTATTTCTATTTTAAGTTTGTGTGTACTTAAATTCAGTAAATTATTAATAATGAGCTTTAATAAAAACAGTAATTACAAGAAATTCTACGAATATAATTTCGTTTGTGTTTCAAATACATAATGCCGTAAAAAAAGTTGGCGGTATAATTATGTTATCTATCTATTGCATGACATTTAAATGAGAAGGTCTATGGAAAATCGGGCTTTATGCATGAGCGTAAAGCATCGTCAAAGATGAGCCTGTGCAATTATTTTTTAATCGAACGATCGACAAAACATAATTCATGCAAACAGCATTTTAACTAACATATTGTGACGTTACGTTATATATAAGTGTACTTTCATTCTGCGCGTACTCAACTACACTCGTTCTCAAAAATCGTTTTGAAAAAAATACGACCGACGTTGAACCGATCGTGTGATATTATTCCGCTTTACCAACGTCATATGAAAGCGTGGACCTTTTCAACCCAATTCGACACACACTTGTTACACATGTATTCTTCATTAACATGTGGTAAACAGCGTAGACCCAGATGAGACGCCACATGATGCGGCGTCTCATCAGGATCTGCGCTGTTTGCTTATTATATTGTCACGTTGTAGTCATGATTTACTGTGTATTTTATTGGACTGTCCATCACGTTGTTATACAATCTCGGGCATCTCGTTTTTATGTATACGCATGCATTATTTAATTATATATGCTATTATTGTTAATACATTGTAGGTTATTTATAAACAATAGGAAGCCATTTATAGGTATAATGCATTTCGCCTCTTAATTCATAACTTGTCATAACTTAACATTAAAATCGCCTTCTTATATTATATGACACAGAAGAGTGCATGGACTTTTGAATAATTCAGTTTTCGCCGATAATTCGATTGTGTCTGCTTCACGAAACTCCCATTACTAAATGGGGATTGACAATGTGATAATGCGATAGCAGTAATCACATAATGCTGTTCCTATGAATATTTAATATATAAACGACGTTCCTTGTTGTGATACAATCTTTGACCTTATTTTATCCTGTGGACTTGTTTCCCCGATGTAGTTCAAAAGAAGCCTTATTTCATTTTCAAAAAATATTTTCTTTAAGTTCTCGTTTTGTTAGCTAAAGAGGATTGTATTGAACGTGTATTTGAGTGTTCTGAACGTGTATTTTAGCGTTCTGAACGTGTATTTGAGCGTTATGAACGTGTATTTGAGCGTTGAGCGTTCCTATGAATATTTAATATGTATACAGAGTTCTGACGTTCCTTGTAGTGATACAAACTTTTACCTTATTATATCGTGTGGACTTGTTTCCCCGATGTAGCCAAAAATAAGGTTAATTTCATTGTCCGAAATATGTTCCCGAAGTTCTCATTTCATTCTCCAAAGAGGGCTGTACTGTACGCGTATTTGTGCGTTCTGAACGTGTGTTTAAGCGTTCTGAAAGTGTATCATTATTATCATCATCATCATCATCATCATCATCGTCATCGGCATCGCCATCGCCATCTCCATCATCATCATCATCATCATCATCATCATCATCATCATCATCATCATCATCATCATCATCATCATCATC
>VMBQ01000578.1:87315-97902 GCA_007657795.1 Dreissena rostriformis | reverse complement strand
TAAGTGTAACTGATAGTATCCCGAACGTAAAAGACTTGTAGCACACATCGTACCGAGATAAGTGTAACTGATAGTATCCAGAACGTAAAATACTTGTAGCACACATCGTACCAAGGTAAGTGTAACTGATAGTATCCCGAACGTAAAAGACTTGTAGCACACATCGTACCAAGATAAGTGTAACTGATAGTATCCCGAACGTAAAAGACTTGTAGCACACATCGTACCAAGATAAGTGTAACTGATAGTATCCCGAACGTAAAAGACTTGTAGCGAATCATCGTACCAAGATAAGTGTAACTGATAGTATCCCTAACGTAAAATACTTGTAGCACACATCGTACCAAGATAAGTGTAACTGATAGTATCCCGAACGTAAAAGACTTGTAGCACACATCGTACCAAGATAAGTGTAACTGATAGTATCCCGAACGTAAAAGACTTGTAGCACACATCGTACCAAGATAAGTGTAACTGATAGTATCCCGAACGTAAAAGACTTGTAGCGAATCATCGTACCAAGATAAGTGTAACTGATAGTATCCCTAACGTAAAATACTTGTAGCACACATCGTACCAAGATAAGTGTAACTGATAGTATCCCGAACGTCATAGACTTGTAGCACACATCGTAAGGATAACTGTAACTGATAGTATCCCGAACGTCATAGACTTGTTGCCCACAATTTACCAAGGTAAGTGTAACTGATAGTATCCCGAACGCCATAGACTTGTTGCCCACAACATACCAAGGTAAGTGTAACTGATAGTATCCCGAACCTAAAAGACTTGTAGCACACATCGTACCAAGATAAGTGTAACTGATAGTATTCCGAACGTAAAAATACTTGTAGCACACATCGTAGCGCGATAAGTGTAACTGATAGTATCCCGAACGTAAAAGACTTGTAGCACACATCGTTCCAAGATAAGTGTAACTGATAGTATCCCGAACGAATAGACTTGTAGCACACATCGTACCAAGGTAACTGTAACTGATAGTGTCCCGCCGACAACGCACCTCAACAAGTCAGGTACAACTCCCAGAATTGACATTACCACTCTACCCATTTTTTGCCACTAAATTAAACAAGGTTACAAATATAACAAATTGATAGGATGTCAATTAATACAATTCTATTTCCCAAAGTATCGTGTATAAGTCATATGCAAATATCTTGTAAGTAATACCATTTAAACAATTATTTAAGTCTAATTTATATGAACACATTTATTAAACTACATAGATATATATTTGTTTTATTAAGAAATTAACAAATAGCCTGATTTTTGTTTAAAATATTAGATCCGTTTAATAAACGAATGCACTACTTATGTTTCATTTTGTCTGGTGTGAATTCTTAAATATCAGTAAATACCGTTCTTATATACCGTGTGTAATGTACTATGTTGCCATGATATGCTAGCGAAAGGAATACTATATATTGCTTAAAAATCTCGAAATTCAGAAAAGTGAGTCAGATTACATTACGCACATCTAATGCATCGTACGTTTCGTTTTCAGGAAAACTTTGACCAATCGAATTTGATTTTTATATTATGCTATTTTCCAAACTATTTTCGTTTGACGTTAACGGCTTTGAAACCTCGAATTCTTAAGGTAATGGACAGCGCAGGCTCATCTGGTATACTGGTCATTGAAACTTTAACACAATAACACTGTATTCTGAAATCTCATTACTTGTTTTCAGTGACTTGAGTCTTGGATGGAGGAAATACACATGAGACGTAAAACAAAGCAACGTTAAATAACCTTCTCGATTTCTTATAGGGTTCATGCACTTTTACCGTACCACACACAAAACCCGTCTTATTGCACGTAGTAGGCGTTAACATAAAGGCGTAACAAACGCACAATAATGAGAATCCGAACTTCTGTCTCAGATGAAACATGATAACATTTCACAATGACCGACCACTCGTCTTAGTATTACATCTTGATGGTGGGCGTTTATTTTTCAGACAAATAAGTCACGACATCGCTAATAATGCTAATGCAAGCGGACCAAGTTAAACCCAGCAAGCTTAACCCAATCTTCAACGAGGCGGTGGTTTTAAATGTTCCACAAGAAAAGGTTGAGGATGTTGGCCTGATAATAAAAGCGATAGACTATGACAGGTACATTCTTTGCCATGATAATTAATTGTTTATGTCATGCAGTTATTACCTTTCATATGAACATTTCTTTAAAAACAAACATTTTTGTTTTAAAGTGTATTACTTCGACATATATTTATAATACATGGTTAAACAAAGATTAGGCTCATGACGATTATATATTCCTTTACAGCTGCTCGAAATCACCGGTAAAACGCCATAGAGCAAATTTGCTATATGCATACACCCTAATACAATTTTACCAGTTTACATGAATCACATGAGCCAAACAAAACATTTTGTATAATTGCTTCAGTTTAATCCATTGTGATTTGTACTTACATCACATAATACAGTACTGGTGCACTTGCTTTAGAATCGGTCGGAATGAGATGATATGATGTTGTGAAGTTAAACCCCTTTTCTTTTGCATCGGTCACGATCATTGACAAATTGCATTACGTGAATTATAAAGAAGACGCGAACATTTGATTTCGTCATCGACAAACAACCTAATATTCAACGTGCAGTGATGTTAGTGTTAATTCATCATTTTGTCAGGTTTTTCAATTGTAAATTTCGTAATGAGTTCTTCATATTTGGTATAAGAGTCTAAAGTAAATTTAAAATATGTCAGGTTTTAATTAATATTCAAACTGTCATTCCAATTGTTAATAATATATATGAACTGAGAGTAAATCTTCATGCAAATTACTATTTTTCTAAAATAAACTTTTTTTCTTGCACACAAGTTTGCAAAAATCCATACATGAGAGGTAAATAAGTAAATTGCGATAATGCATAAAATACACATTTTATATCTTAAATGTATTTAAATTAAAAAACATTTTGTTACATATTTTCATAATATTATTTTGAAGAAAACACAGAAACTTCGTCGATATGCAAAATGTTTTCTACTTTCATCAAAAACATGTACCTAACCCATAACACTAAGTCGAAAAAACGTGTTAAAGTTATTCAGGTTTGACTGATATCACATTATATTGATCTTTCCGCGAAAGTGTGCCAGTATAAAAGCACGTCTGCGTTGTACATGAATTCATTTTGACGTAAACATTATATGTGTCATAATCCGATGAGATTATTATTCGCCAATCAGGTCTGTGTTGAACACCAATACAAGTCATTTTTCCCACATCGTAACAGACAGGTTAGCGTAGAATAATGGAATTTTACGCCAATCATATGAGAACTACATACTCACAATCTTAACTCTTTTGTGATGAATGGTTACTAGTTCGATAATTGCATATTGTCAACCGCAAACTTTCGTGTCAGCACACTATTTATTCAGAAGAAAAATATAGGCTAAGGAAGTTACAAACTGATAACATCGGCCTATATCGGGTAATATCGAGAAGTATCAACTGCGTTCGTATCTTATCGATTTATCTCGGTATATTGACGGGTATTGACTAACGATGGTACTTTCGACAATTGATATCTTGTATCTTGTAAACAAACGATATACTCATAGAATTATTTAATTACCTGTGATAACCTACAAGTCGTTCATACAATGACGGTACAATTACTTTATATATATTAAAATGTTATAATATAAGGTTATTTAACTGTAAAACAAAACAGAATTCCTACCTCATTAAATGTATCAGGTATGTATCACGTATAATAATACTAAATTAGTTTCAAAATTTGATAGAAACGCATTACCGAAACGTAAGAACAAATTAAACCCAATGTCAGTATCGAACTAACAGCATAGGATCCATGCAAAGAAATTACAGTATACATCGCTTTAATAATGCGAACTGACAAATAAGTCACACACGTATGGTCATATATGGACCGCCAATGCAGATTTCTGATGGCAGTGGTCTGTACGTTTTGTGCATTTGCCAATATGCTCTGTGTTGCCTTAATGTTATTATGTAGACATTTACTTTTGTTTTGTACATGTGTCATTTTGTCAAATCGTTCTGTACAAACCACATTTTGTTAATTCATTCATCATTTGTGTGTGTGCAAATTGTGTTTTTTGATCCAAATGTTCTGTCTTCACTTCATTCTGGAATGTATACATCATCGATTCTTCTAAAAATGTTTCGTTATAGTATATGTACATTTTGTTTTCTGTGCTAACTGCATTGTATCATGAAGTAATATTTTTTAGTTTCGTTTTGGTGCATTTGTCTTTGTGATAAGTGCGTTTGTCAAGTTGTCATATGCCAACTTCATTTTGTTTGCTTCTTTACAGTTTTCATCGTACGTTGTTCACTTATTAAGTTGTTATGTCCTCACTTCATTATATTATGTCGTATGAAGTTTTTTTTCTGTACATTCATACATTTGAAAAGTGCATTTCTGAAGTTTGCCTGTACTACATTAATTCTGTCATTTAGAAGAATCGGTTCGTTCTGTTAATTAATCGTTAGGGTTTTTCCGTCCAGACGTCACTTCATTATGAAATAAGATTCTTTTCCTACACTTTTGTCATTATTGAATTTGCATCCAACCAGTTGTTCTGTACTTAATTTATCTTGTTATGTGAAAACATACTTTTGTTGTTCACATTCGTCATTATTTAAGAATCATTTATCAATTTATTTGTTTTACTTACTTTATATTGTCAGGAATATGCACTGAATATACGTGTTTATATTTTAAGGAATTATCGCTTATACACATTTTTAATGTAATCAACGATTCCATTGATACGTACACGGAACTGATGCTATTACAGAGAATATTATTAAATACAAAAATGATAATTGACAGTGCACAGGACGAACTGATGTACGCACAAAACTAAATAGCGCGAAAATATTTCAACTTGACGAATGCAAATAACAATTGGATGATTCCTCATGAGCGAATGGAGTAAGCACAGCACAATTAAATGAGTGAATACACGAACATGACAAATATCCAGAACAAAAAGATGCTTCTGCATGGCATTAATAAGTAAGCACAGAACAACGAGATTAATGAACATATCAAAATGATAAATGCTCCGAACGAAACGATTTTCAAACAATATCACATGAGTACATTACAACTCGGTGCAAATGACATAATGACGAATGTTCAGTAACTCACAGCTCGGCATAGGTACATCACGTAGTGTTTAATGCCAAGAACGAAATGATATATGCACGAAAACAAATTCAGTCAAACGTTATTACACCAACTTTAACTGAAAGAAGCGACATATGCATACATTAATTTGAAAATAAATGCATTACAAAGACCGTGACAAATGTACATCTTATAATGCAGAATGCAACGGAAGAAATGGTTGACGACATTTTTTTTTGCAAACAACAAAACGCCTTTGTACAGAACAATTGCACATTACATGATAACACATATAAAGAATGCAACTATGTTACTAATATTTCTAAATGACAATATGTATCATTCACAGAACAACTAATTAAATTAAGACTTTACAATTAAGCTTACATCCTCCTCGAATGATTTGTTCTTGTGCGGAAAAGCAGCCATTGGCAATATATTTCATTGAGCATCCGAGTACCTTTTGTATCATATCTCACATAAATGTACTCAATTTACTTATGTCGTTGTTTTTCTACGCCATGAGCTACAGTGTTCAGTACTTAAAGTACAAATGTTCGGTAACAACGTTATAAAAATCGACTCACGAGAATTATTCATGATATGTTTCTATGACGTTCTTTTTTTTTCCTGAGGCGCACTAATTTAATGAACAACGTGACCCTTTCAACGAAATTGTGTTCAAATATTTAACGACGCCATTATTAATTACATTTATTAAACAAATACATAGCAGCACACACTGTTTGCATTTAAAAAGAGAATATCCCGTGCGGTTACTGGAATGCACAATTTATTCACTAAACTGCCATAGATGAAAGACGGGTTGACATAATGCAAATGTAAATGCATGTTGCACGTTAAGATAAACGGCATACGACCAGCAGTTAATGTCACACATTTTAGTATCATCAAATTGAAGCACCAGGTTTAAATTTCCAATTCATACAAATAATGTATTGTGGTGGTAAAACAAAGTCAAACTCTCTCGCTAGAGCTTACAGGTAAGTGTTTTCTTGGGATTTGAAGGTAAACAGTATATTGCGTTCGCTATTTTCTTTCGTGAATTATGCATTAGTCGAGTCAAATACATGTATTAATAAACATAATGTGAATGGTAGCATGATTCAATGAATTACAATACGATGTGAGAATGTTATTAAGTTATGACAAATAGTCAATTCTGTCCATAACAATGTGTAAGAACAAGTCATGCAGTCTAATTATCTAAGTTCAGTCCCACAATAAGGTGCTGAATACAAAACCAAGTCTAAGGTGGGTATTATGACTAATATACATGTACTGGATGTATATATGAACAGTGTAGACATGTGTGATACCACATATATATTTGACCACGTATTATCCACACATAACTCATTACACATGTCATTCAACATAAAGTATAGTTTGCATGTGAAATACATTACCAATTTCTATGTGCTATGATTGTTATAATGTTGTATTATATATGTATATGTCTTACCATCGGTACATTATGTATTGATAGAGCACAATAATTGTTGAAAATATATTCATTTGTACACGATATTTGATTTGTATTACAGCTATTCTCGTTTACGTATTCATAAAAAAATCCAGAATAAAATTGACCATAATAAGTAATCATACAAATAAACAAATACGAAATAAAAATGCACAGCATCGCAAATTCGATCTTGAACATAAATGTGGCATAACACCCAGCCATATTAAACCATGTTTGTCATCCTCCCGAGTATTGAATATTAAATTTTTTCTAACTTATTGTGAAAGCCACTAATGTTCACATTAAAAATAACGATATCTGGCGCTACATGTGATTTTGAGAAATATATCGTCAGTGACATGTAGATGACAACTTTAACGCAACTCATTTGATGAACTTACCGACCAAAACATTAATGCTCTAAAGCATTTGGACGTTTCGCGCTATTATTGATAGACTTTATGTTAAAATTATGGCATTGCCTTCAACACCCGTTTTAGGAAATAGCATTCGCAAAATCCGATTAGTAAGTCTATTTGCATCATATAAAAATGTTATAACTTATAAATGACAATGCCATAAAATTTCTCCCAAAAGCTCCACACACCGACGAACGGCTTTAATTAGCGTATTGTCATTTAAACGACCAGAAGTTAGAATGAAAACGTGCGTATTTGTTAAGTTGTTGTTTTCACATCGCAGGAGAGACTCATCACGCAAACTGATTGCGCGTGGTAACATATTGTATGATCACTGAACACCACTGAACAATGTTTCAAATGTAATGTGTCATGTTGGAATATTTATGCGGACTTTTCATTTTTTGCAATATATCATACCTTAGAACGAATAATTGAGAACTCTTAATTCTGCTTTTGAACTCTACCGTCTAGACGACAACATATTATGTCAACAAGTTTTATGCGGCTTAAACCTCATTTATACTGCATGCATCAATAGGCATCATCACAAAATCATTTGATCACAACCCGATCAATTATTTACGAACATTAAGTGCAATTGTTGAATATGGCGATAACTCTCATGTTCAACAGTCCAAATGAGTTCGACCTGTGTTAGTTAATGTTAAACGCATGTTCATGGCATACAATCAGACCATTTTACGTGTCCCTCCTGGATAAAGATAATGAGTATCATTAACTTGGTTCTTTGAACCTGTTTAGGTGTTGAAATCCTATCCTGTTCATAGCAAAATGTTACATTATTATTTGTTTTAATGTTTTACAAATTTGAAATATAATCGTCCATCATTCAAAACGAAACTAGCAATCAGCAGTAACATCCATATTGCATGTAACGGTTATGTTACCAAGTTATTAGTGACTCACATATTCAATAGCATGATGAATATGTATATTGCTTAAGTTGTGCGGATATTGTATTGTATTTATTAAGACGTGTTGTCGCATTGAAGTAAGGCGTTTTGAATATGAATCGCACCATGAGAAAACCAGCATTGATGAATTATCGATGTTTACGTCTTTGAATCTTCGGTATGTTCGTTATTTTCCGGATACGTAAAGGTATAAAACGACATACTTGTTCAACTGTAGCCTATAATGACTTCCGTTGTCCCCAGATCTTCGCATCCACGTGTTTGATGTGTAATGAGTTTTCTTTTCCAGGACACACCGCAATTAATACTAATGGAAGATACATTGTACGGTGTTGCGTTATGAAGATGGGAATGCATTAAATGATGTTTTAGTGGTACATTTAAGACTATAGTTGCTACAGTACGCTTACAATATACACTATTTTATAGCGACCAACTGATATAATTTAAAGGAAAGCTCCCGGCGATTCATTTTGAAATGAGAAGTTATGAATTATTAATTGTCTCATGAACAGACGGATACAATCACCGTTTTTCATTGCAGTTCACCAAATTCAAAGCTGTAAAGTGTCATAGCTGTGTTTTCGCAATTGATCAGAATTATAGAATGAAAAACCGATTATAATGACTTTATTCATAACCAATGAATAATTGACTGATTGAAAATTAATAAACAGTTGCGCAAGATATTAAAAATACACGTATAGCTAACCTATTCTTGTAACGACCTTGTATATCGTTTCTTTAATTACAAACTCAGCATTTTCAATTTAAGAACTATTTGTATGTGTCTTATTGAACGTAAAACATATACCTTATGTATGATATGTGCATATTCAGTTGATTTTAAACTTTATGCGACCATACAATCCACCAAGTCGAGCTTCTTTTGTATGTTAAAAGAGGGCCATATTTGCCCTAATGCTCAAATATAACGTGTTTTAGAGATGTAATTTAATAAAACAAATGTAGGTCGTTAAGTGTTATATGTTGTGGGAGGTCAATCTGAGCCGGATATGAGTTGTATCTGGTCGAAAATCCAATCCGAAAAACAAAACACACATTGTTTCAAAACACATCTAATACGATATATAAGTACACATGCGTGACAATTAGCAGTAGTGGAAAGCTCAATTATTGTACAATTATTGAAAATAGGCTGACTCATTTCCATTAATGCCTTAAAATATGAAAATATGACTCGAAACAGAACACACGAATATAAATCAGTATATAATGAGGATAAAAAGTATAACATTCGTGTTCAGCCTACTATTGTCTAAAATCATCACACACCGTCTCGCTTCACATGTCCATTTGCGTCGATCATTTTCCGCTATCACAAATGACGGTGTTATCGCTCAGTTATTGACCTATTACATAGTCTGTGTTTGTAATAAGCATTTCAGTCAATTCAGTCCATATATTGGATTCACAACTGGCACAATACACATATGGTTCATTATTGACACATATATGTGTACATATTAACGGTTCAATAAAAAAAATCAACTTAAAAACAAACCTTTTGAACTGTATGAACGACCAAATCGATTTTGTGAAAAAGTGCCGGATATTAAAATATGCAATTTATCCAATAGGTAGTATTACCTCTCTCTCGTTGCAAAAAGATAGAGAAAAATGTGGAGTGTCGGGAAACGGAACAGACGTTTTGCAAGACCCAATGAGATTATTTTCCCGAAACATGATAGGATAATATGGGTCACATATTAAAGCCAATTATCCTACAATCATTCTTCTGCGATAGATTTACCATCATGCTTCAGGTCGTTTGGATAATATTTGCTCTGCTTAATATGACACCAACTATAATTATTGCGATACAGTTGACGGTTCATTCTGTTTTTATTGACTTAACATTCAATCGCAAATTTATGATGTTTATTTTAACTTACACCAGTGTGTTTTTTTTTAAATAAGATTCGTCTTAGTGTGATGTTCGGCATGCTGTTTCTACCGTTTTAAATCGTAACAATAAACACAAATCTTTCCAAGGCGGTGGCCAAGCTTCAGATGTGCAGGGTTCGACAAATCCACTCGCCCGCTCGTAATTTCGAGTAGAAATCGGCTCCGGACGAGTGAATATTCCGGCAGCGCTCGTCCTGCAGGGCGAGTGGCATTTTTGGCCGAAAAGATTAAAATGTCAAGTTTTAACACATCTTTACCAAACAAAACAACGTTTTTAATCGGCGATAACAAATTAACTGGATGTTTATTATTGCACACTGCGCTAAAATTAGTCCTTACAACCGGTGTCGTGGTAAAAAAATCCGCGCACCTGCATTTTCGAGTAAGAAATGTAAAAAATCGAGTGTTGACACATTAATTTATTAGAGCGTAACAAATACGATGATAACCAATAAAAAATCACAATAAAACATATTAGTTACTGATTTATTGCATTTTTTCAATAAATTGCAGGGCAAGTACATATTTCAGCAGGGCAAGTGAAAATTCTTAGCTACTCGCCCTGCAGGGCAAGTTGCTGAAACAAAATTTGTCGACCCCTGATGGTGATTAATATATTCAGCTCTTGCT
>VMBQ01000578.1:9664-86466 GCA_007657795.1 Dreissena rostriformis | reverse complement strand
CGAGAATTAACCAGTTTTTACCAATGTGTTACAGTCCGCATTTGGGGAACAGAAAATGGCAATTCACTTTGTCAGATTGGTTTTAGGCGAGACCTATTGTGTTGTAGTATTCAATATTCATAAACAATGTAATGCACCAAAAGACACGACGATTTGTATTTTTTTTTTTGAAAACAATGTTATACAAATTAAGTAATAAATAATACCTATTATAAAATATGCCATTTTATTGTATTGTGGATTTGGCAAACAAAATTAACAAGTCGAATGAGTCATATATACGTTATATATTTGTTTACTGTTGATCGCAGGGAGGTAATTGTTACGTTTTTACTCACGTTACACATCGCGAAGCGAAGTATTTGACTACCGTAACCCCTCAACTCGTTGTAAATACAGAGCGATAAACAGCGCTTCCTAAACAGCGACCGGTTCCATCTTGATTAAGCTCTTAAAGAAATGATTAAATATATGTTCTCGAGTCATTTTATAACACGCAAACTTAATAAATGAAATTCAAGTATAAACGCATACTGCTCTTACAAGCACCGAATTGCATACACCGTTAATAAAGATTAAGACAAAAGTAATCATGCCGACACTTATAACGTTCTGGAATATACATCCATATCATGGATATAAAGCTTACTCATAATCATCATTCAAAACGCATGAATGTTAAAAATTAAACATTAACACGTATAGGTATCCATATCCGAGTAAACATTAACCTTTTCGGTAATACCACCGTCTACTTGTATACCTTACAGTTACAAATGAAATTTCTTAAACAAAAGCTGAAGTGAATCTCTTGAAAGCATCAGATGATCCATTGTTTGAAGCACGTTACTTAAAAGTATGCAAGGACTGTTTCTAAAGCAAAGGGAAATTATTATCATTATTTAGACATGATCAAGTTTGCCCAAAATATGTTATATAACTTATCGGTTGAAGGCATGCAGCAATAGCTCTTATACGACAGCATACAATGTTTATCATAAATTTTGTAATATGTTACATATTAAATAATAAAAAGAATACCTCGTAATATTTTTTTTTATTTATATTCATGACATGGTTTGCCTCTTAATGCGTATATATTCTGAGATTATAACATTTTCACTACTTATTTATTAGGTCATTATATTTGGTTAAGATCGGATATATATTGGGATGTTCAATTTAAAAAAGAGCTCATATTAGCAATTGTGATGGGTTTTATAACTTATCAGTTCCATCTCTAGTCGGTATCGTCTCAATAATATTTTCATATGAAAGTATGATTAACCGGTCTCCGTTTTGACAATTTCTTTCGTTCGTTTCTGTTTTGTTTCATTTCAATTCATGCAGCAAACATATGATGACCAAAACAAACGGTTCTACTTCAGTGTTTTATATACAGCAGGTAGTGTGTCTGGAGCAATAGTTCTTAGCTAGAAACGAACACATACGTAAACTCCAACAAACCACTCTAGACGCAATTTACACGTTTCAAACAAAAACACACACTCTATCTTAGACTGTTTAACATCAACATGTAATAAGGTCTAATCTTTCATAAACTTAAGTGTTCGATTCACGCGTTACGTTTTGGCATTTATGTTTGCATTTTTTGTATGTATATATACATTTGATTGAGGTCGTTTTAGACGCGCGTTTGGTTTTTGAAAAATTCTTGCTAGCCCTTAAACCGATTCAAAACCCAATAATTTGCATCGACCGTTCCAAGGCGTTATCTCCAGTCTCAATAATTGTATGTGTATAGTATGTCTTCAATAATTAAAGTAGTGGATAAGAACAATACTTTCTCTCCTGATAGAGTTTCTTCAGTTTTATTGTTTGCTTTATTATTTATACTTCTTCGGAATATAATTGGATTGGCAAATTGTATTTAAAATAAACGTATAGGCTTTAAACAGTTAACAACAAAGTACATATACTTATCAATTACAAAGTTCACGTAACCATACACTTACGCATATAAATGTCGTTGTTCGAGCTCGCCTTATGCATAGTAAGTGGTTTACACCAGACATTGTCATCTCAGTCATTTGTCATTAACACAAGTATTTTAAAAATAATACTGAATGCGTTAAAAAAAATCAAAGCTCAATGATGCATAATGAAAAAGCATATAATGCAAGAACATTTGTGTAACTTTCACCTTCGAATGAATTTAAAAATGTGCAATGTGGAGGAAATAAAACAAAGTAAGAATCAGGTTAAAACTATCACAAAGTATACATTTGAACAGACAATAATGAAGTAGTAATTCTTGTTCCGTCTAGCGTGAACATGGAAAGACGAATTCAAACATTTGTTTACGATCTTAAGATTGAACTTAATAGGGCAAAACGTAATGGCTGTCGTCCGTGACAGTAATAATTGTTTCCCATACGTAGTTTGCTGGTTGGCATAAGGCCTCACATTGTTGGGGGATCAAGCTGTCACCAACGAGTTTAAGCACAGTTTACTGGACACATTCGTATAAATAACACTCTTTAGTTGATAGATGATCTTGTATCTATCTATATCTATATATACCGCTATATAAAACAATGTTGTATTAATGTAGGTACCCCAAAAGCAATATACATAATATTTAAGCTATATATTGCATGTATAAATAGTTGTTTTATTTTCTCAAGACTATTTAAAGAAATGTAGGTATATATGCATTAATAATTTTACGTGGGGTTTAAATTGTTATTTTATTTCCTCAATATCCGGTTAATTTACCATAAACGTTAAATAAAACGAACGTTTTGTGGACCCGCTTATTAAAAGCGAATGCGAATAACTGGCAATGCATGCCTACTTTTCTAGTTGCATGTTTAATATGCAAATATTGCAAAACCAGATGATGCAGGCACAGAAACAAGCTAGTGTACCCAAATATGAAACTAGTAGGTATCCCACAACGAATTTATTATTTGAATTTAATCAACAATTAAAATAATGTCGCATGCATTATCGGTTGATGTGCTATACAAACTGCCGAAATAGGTCAGCCATATTCTTCGAAAAGGTTAAACTCTATTTGAACACAAATGAAACTTCTTAAGAGCAATTACGCATTGCATCCAAATTGCAATGCTAAAACAATGGTGGAAATATTCATTTTCAACCTTAGTTTCAAACATATTGGAGTGAATAATATGGTGGATTAGAGTATTCTGTCGTATAAATTGGACATCTAACATAGCTTAGAAAGGATGGCGTATTTCATAATAAGCTTTATATTTCCATAACTTTTATAAGCAGCTAAACAAAACCATTGACAATGTAATTGTTTTAGGGACAGTACCTCTTTTGTAAATTGTTTATAACTGTTAATTTCATGGATAAACGTTATATTTTTAAACTATTTATTTGTTATATTGCCAAAACTACAATTAAACAAGGCTGCTATTAATTTTAAACACATAAAACATATATTTGTTCGTCCAATAATTAATTATCGAAATATGAATCGAAATGTATATGTCTTCATATGCAATATGCATCATGTGAATTTATTACCAAAACGTATTTATAATTGTTATATTTTACATTCATTTTAATAGGGACTGTATTTGTATTACTATTTAGGTATTTACCATTAATTTTTCCTTATTGCAGCACATATTAATATGTCTTAATGTGGCCATGCGACAGTCATTTGTCATTGTCAACAACTAGAAACTCGCACAAAAGATGGTTCGAGATGAGATCCGAGATACTCGTAAAAAAAATTCATGAGCCCACGTTTTGCCAATAATGTACCAATCATTCTCAGAGCAATGATGTGCTTCCAAAATTATTATTTGCAGCGTGCCTTAAAAGTATAATAGATTAATATTCCATGTCGCATTACGTTCATGCTCATCAATATGTATGTTTTGTTTGTGGATTTTCCTATATGAGCCATAATGATTTCCATTTATTGTTTGACGTCTCCAAATGCTCCCATACCATTTGGGGAGTTGGTTTTTCTGACCATGCCATCTATTTGATTAATTATAAACATTCAATACATTATTTAAGGATTTATTATTTCCACCCGGACGTTATAAGATATAGCAGATTCGCAAAATAAGGTTTAATAACCGAGACATTATAGGACAATCACATATACCTTTAAGAAAAAATATGAATACATATTGAAACCACACAGGAAAGATTGTCACCAATTAAGCAGAGTCTGATACTTCAGTGAATCTCACAAACGAGAATGTCATGGAAAAAATAACGTTAAATGACATGCCCGATAACAGTTAGGGTTTGTTTAATAGGATCCCTCGGCAACCGTTTGCATTTCTAGGAATATAATTTGACTTAAAGTCACTCAGCATGATTTGGTATAAACAAAATTAGTTCATTTAGATGAATAATTCGCTCCAAATTGAACCATCCATGATGTCTTTTTTTGTTGCAATTTGCATTCAATCCATACTGATTGAATCTTTCATTTCAAATTGAATGCATTGCATTATTAAGTAAGTATTGGTTTTAAAATACCTTTTTCATTACACAAAGAAAATGTTGTCAATGTCGCCGCGGTACTTGCCGAAACATGTTGATGTATTCAACTCTATAGGCCTCACTTTGCACTTAATCTTGATGAATCTTAGCCATAATGTTTATTCTGAAAATATCTAAGCCATGTCTGATTATTGGTCATGTGTGTATTAACACTAGGACACCAGGAAAATCTTGGAAACTTGGTCACAATGTATATCTTGACAATATATGGACCAACATTTAATCTGGATCACATGTGTTAACATAAAAGTAACCTGGTGAAATCTTAGAAAAACGTCTTTACTACTCTTAAAGCTACTTTGACGACTCTTGATAAATTTGGTCAGAATGTCAAGTTTACTAATTTCAAGGCCAAGTTCGAATAAAGTTTAAGTGAGGCAAAAAACAATTGAAGTATTCGACAAGTGGCGTACTTTAAACTCAGATTAGGGCGTTAAGACTATCATGGCCTCTTTTTTTTAACTGCTTGGTGAAATTTGTTCACATTATTGCAGATAAACAATTTTTTTTAAAGACCGTCTGTAATTTAATGCTACGGCATAATAAAATATGTCTTGTCATTTAAAAATACAATAGGCTGACCGAAATTATTAAGACGATTTACTCGTATCTGCTATTCGAATTTCGTAAGTCGTTTACAGTTGAACTTTGACGTGGTGTCGGCCACGAAAGAAGCAGATTTAGCCACAATATGGCCCAAGTTATGTTTTTGGAAATGTATACTATTACCAGTATTCGCTTCAAGAATAAATGAATCATATGACAGTAGGGTATTTCTTGTCTACGTTATTGCAACCAATCAAATAATAAAATATAAAATAATAATAATAAATAACATGTGCATATGCATATATGATTTATTGGACTTAATAATGAACAACATTTCAAGAAAATCGGATCATATTAATGCTTGCTGGACTTCAATAGCTCATATTGACATACAAGATCATATTGGCAACAAAAATACTTGATAACACTATGGAACTGCAACGCTGCAAACCGCAACTTTGTCCAGTTGCATATCTAAATTCCGAGAAAGGTCTGTGTATTCTTGTTATGAGATTTGAATTAGAAATTAAAGTACATAAAACAAATACATTGCACTTACTGAGTAGTTTAAGGGTTTACTGCCAACGTCAAATGAAATTTTTGTGATACACATGTATTTCAAGATTTGCAGAATTTAACACAATGTTCTGTCAATTACTGTCAACTAATGTCAATGATTGTATTGTATTTTTAATTAATTAATAGGATTTAAAGAAGAAGTAATAATGCTGAGCCAACCTTGGAAGGTGCATTTATTATGATCTGGTACAGCATAATTGGAATTTAATGATAGCCCAGTCATGTGCCCAAACAAGTAAACACGTGTCAATGGATACTAAAAGAGACTTTATTAGGTCTTGTGTCCCAACGCATGTCAAATAAAATTACTATTGAGAATTATTCAGAACTATGAACACATAAATCATAAATACATATTAACGCGACCAGCATGGCTACCCATGCTCTATTACTGATCAAGTTGATCGAACCATATATAATTATATAATTTATTTATTTGTAATCAGAAAACGTTTTCTTACTTAACTGTATTCTTAAGATGTTTCATAGTTTTTAAGAATTTCGATGTATTGTCTGTAATATTTTTAATTTGGCTATATCAATTGTTAAGATGTGAGCACAGGTTTTTAAGGGTGTGCGATAATTTGATAAATTTGTTTAAAAATATAGTATATGTTTTTCTTTAATTAAATGTATTATTCAAAATTACCCCCAAAAAAACATATAATAGAGTATTTTTTTGCATTATAGCAAATAATTGTTCAGATATGTGTAACTGCCACAATTAACCAGTCGGACACTAACACATCCCAGAAATGAGCATTTAATAGGTGATAATAACCTTCAATGACAGACGCCTTCACCGTTAAGTCGGTCACAACAATGCGCGAACTAATGCCATGGTATTGCTGGGGATACAATTCGCCTCGAAGTCACATTTCAGTCACTCAGCGATATTTTACATTAAGCTTATTAATGCCATTAGCTGACTCATGCGTTCCAAAAAGAACAGTTCTGTGTTACGACACTTTGTTTAAGTATTGATTTATTAGACTAAGATCGAAGCCAGCTTCGAAAGATAGATACATTTTGAGTGCGAGATTACTATAATTATATGTGTGAATGGAAAAACAACCTTGACGAATGCACACATGTGAGAGTAGATGCACACTCTCTCTGCAATTGGTGAGGTTAAATGAAATTACATCTCTAAAGGTAACACTGCGCGATTCAGTTTATAACAATTACAAAGAAATTATCATATAATAAATGAATAAAAAAATAATCATACTTGTCCTTATTCTGTAGTAACCGCATCAATAGGTGCACACACCGTTTGCATAAAAAAATGTAGATTACGTTTCAATGAAGACGAACACTTCTAACTACTACACACTATTTGTAGATTCGGTAGGACTGTCTTTACTTGTACCATGAATATCCTCATATTGCTCATGTAGGCACACACCTGAAAAGAAATGTGCATAAGTATACGCAATAATTTATCATTTATTTACAGCTTCGTGTCATCTGTTTCAGCTTTTATTGTCCGATGAACACCAGCAGAATCAGCTGCAGCATAGCTTATTTCACTGTGTCACAATATATTATTAATTCATGTTTTGAGTAATAAGTTTCGTTTGGTCACTGTTACAGCCAAACGTTATAGTTCACTGTTTCTTGTTTATTTTAAAGAAAGTATCCAAATAACGAGATATTATTCTCATGCGTAGAGTGTAATATTGATGTGCATAATTGGACTGGACGGGGAACAAAATTACTAGACAACCAAATCATTAGTATTATTTTCGCATAGAGAGTTTATTGAATATGATTTAAGAACGCGCAATTCACCGCCTAATGTTGACTCTGGCCTGCAAATTGGAATGTCTTCCACAATTGTCTTTTTAATTAGATCTAATAATAATACAGTTGTACGTCAGTCGAGATGTGTACGAGACATAATGATTATTACGACTGTTATAGAGACAGTTTTTCATCTCTGATATGAAATATGTACGTCGATAGTATTGAATTTGTCGATCGCAGAATAACAGCCGCTGCCATCCACTTTGTTTTCTGTTGAATTATAGGGCCAAATTATGAACACAAGCAATACATAACAGTTCCAGAAACGCGACCTGATCCATCTTGCTTAAGCTCTTACAGAAATAATAACCAGACATGATCTTATATCGTCTAAAGTGTCATATTTATATGAATGTGTCCAGTTAATTGCACTTAAAAGCATACAGACTCGCTCGTGATATCTAGAAATCATTTAAGGCCTTATACTCTAGAGCAAACCGACCCTGACAAAAATATATTTATTGTCACGAAAAAGAGCCATTACGGTCTGTCATTTTTTTCAACCTTAAGATCTTAGATACATGTCTGAATTCGGATTTCATGAAACAAACTTCTATACAGTAATACCTCATTTTTTCTTTGTAAATAAAAACTTTCATAAAAATAAAAAAAATAAAATATTTTGGTTCGAACACGGTCTCGAAGCAAGGCATAAGCTATACCACTACACCAATCGGGGTATAGACATTTTTGTTTAAACCTCTCGGTAAAAGCGTAACAAACATTTTATTTTTTCGAATTCGATTGATTAATTAACGGACACATATTTAAACCTTTTTTAGTCAGGATTTATTGTGCTTGTTTGAATATAATGCATATATTTTTTTTACTTTGGGCTCATTTGGAAATAGAATGCGGATGTATGCCTTGAAATGTTGAGCCCATCTTTTTTCATTTGTTTGTGACCTTGTGTTATTTTCCAAATCATTTACTATTTATTTTTTCAGATCCTTATGCCTAAACAAAATAATTCGCCTTCTAAGAACATAGAATAAGGTTATGTTTAAGACATTTAATTATTACTTAAAAACATATGGTTTAAGCTTTTCGTGTGGCTTAACGTACGGTTAAACAACAAGCAGTTGTGTTTGCTCTCAAATAAATTGCAGTAATGGACGAAGGTTAACAAGTATATACATATTTTAAAACAATATTAAATAGACTTACATGCTCAATTCATCATCAATTGATAATGTTCTATACACATTTAGGAACATCTTCATTAAAAGCATGATGCATGACCAAAGGGCGTGTATGCGCGGTGAAACACTTATGTATGCAAATAAAGCAACACAAGTCCGGTAATGGTTCAGATTGATTCTCCGAAAGCAGCGCGCCATCATTGTAACTCATTTTCCTATTTTTTGTTTTCATGCTGTTCGTGATATTTGCTTTTTGACTCATAGGCCGTGCTGTCAATTTTATATCTTTATTGGCAATTATCATTGATATGTGTCCCCTGTTATACTGAACGTATCTATCCCATGGTACATTTGATAATATATGAATGCGACAAGGACACAGACAATATGTTCAAACACGAATTAAACAAATGTTTGCACTACAACCGTTTTGTTCAGATTGTGATATTGTTGATATTTTCAATTTTTTAGCAATAGCCTTCGAAATTTACCCGATTAAAAACTATTGAACAAATTAAATGTAATGCAGATGCATCGAGTTTGAAAATACTGACCATTAACTATGATGGGTGATGTAACAGAGAGTACTTGTACTCCATGATTTCTGTTGACAGGTAATGCGTTTAATTTGGGCAATGTGTGAATTTCCACATGCCGTTCAACCTTTTTAAAATCCAATCCCGCCCACCCCTTCCCATCCTCCATTACTTTGAATTGACCGTTTTAAGGCGGAGACCGGAGCAGTGATTAGATGTTCAGACTTTTTAAGACTTGTGCTTTATATATTATCATGTGTTGAATATGCTATTTCGAAACCTGACTTAAAAAAAGAAGACTAGATGATTGTAACGAGAATGTCCACCATAAGAATGTTTTTGGTTGTTCTAATATATCCTTTGTGTCGGTTAATTACTGGAAACACTATGGATCCTTTTTTCTATTTCTTGTCTGCAAGAAACCAATTTTACTTTTCTCGTTTGGTATTATTCGGATATGTATGAGTGATCAAGTATTCCAAGTCGCGACGCAACTGTTTTTGTTTAGTTTAACACACATCTGATATTCCGGAAAGAGATTCCTCATTATATTATTTGTGTAATTGGTTGGAATTTACAAATTCGTCAAGCATTACGTTTGCAATTCGGCGATGCACAACTTATTAGCATACATATTACACAAACAAAATGCTTATGTTGATGTGTATATATATATGATTGTTTAGACCTGTGAAAAAATGCTATTGACCTCATGAAATAGATACATTTTCGAATGCAATGCTGTATATCATTGTGCTTCTGCCATTTCAATGACACAAGTAACATGTGATTCAATTATTTTATAAAATCAACTAGTTCTCATAAGGTTTTGCTTGGTATTGACAATTAATAAGATATATAGCAACCTTTTGTCTTGCTTCTCCCATGACGTCGACCAGGCACTGATAGAACACAGAAACATTTATCATTCTTATCAATAAGACAATACGGGATGCGTCTTAACCCATTTTCTATTACAATTAGTTTCATTTGGTTTGATCCAGTGCATTGGTCAATAAATAAAAACTATCAAACAAAAACAAATTAAGACATAGTTGGTCTGTTAAGAATCAATTTAAATATGATTTACGATCTTCGTAAATGTTGTTTGACGTCGCAAAGTACACGGTAGTGTGTTCGAATTCGAATTTCGATTTAGCGTAAAATAATGAAAATATGTATGTTTGCTTATGAAGAAATTATTATCCATTCTCGATTTGGCTGAGGAATCATGTAATGTATAAAATCCAAGAGTAGCAAAAAGAAATAGGCTTTTACGTGAGGTTGATTTTATACACCTACCTATACGGTTTATATGTGTCTATGTTTTCATTGATTATGTGCCTACCTTAATTTTGATGGCCGACGTTAAGTTAACTGTAATCAGCAAGTGTAACCAAACACTGCTATCGCCGAAATAAGTTAAAACATGTTCAATTATTTGTTTTACCAGTTTATGGAATTTGGCCTGTTAATAATGTCGCAGGATATAAGTTAAGAACGTTGTACACTATGTAAGCACTAAATGTTGTTATCTCATGAATCGCATTAAAAAACATACCAATGCGTACAGCATAAAAATCAACAGGTGTTTTGGGGATCATTCCCGGATTTAAGTGAATTAAAAAGTCTCAAAACATGTATTTAAGCATGTTTAGCCTGAAACAAATATTGATACTTTGCAATAACATCATGGTTATGTTATACACATAACTGTTAATGTGTAATTGCATAACTGTGTCGCGTCATTCGAAAATGGGTCTTATGCAATATGCGGCTAGCATAGCACCTGGCGAGCCTGCGAATTTGCAGGTATACTGTATGTCTGTTTGTTTGTTTTGTTTTATTCGATGTGTTTGCCGTTTTTCAGCAGTTATATCAAAGCGATCAGTAAACTAGCTCACACTGTTCATGGGTTAGCTGCTGCATCAGTACTAAGTGCATACATATGCCAGTAACAGACAAAAAGATTTCATGACGCATCAACACACATGTTGTGTGACCGGGCCGGTGATAGAACCGGCGTCTACAGTCTGAGCTAGCCTGCCCCACTACATACTCCTATACGGTCACAATCCTATAAGTTTATTTCACAGCGTTGTGAACAATACCGTGATCTTTTTGAACGAGTAAATAGGTGGTGTACCGTATTGGACGAGCCGAATGTTTATATGCACAACAACAATTAAATCCGCGCAAGTGCGCGAGCGGTTTTGATAATTGAGTTTTACACATTAAATTTATGAACGAGCCCTAATAGATTATAAGAATAATTATTTTAAGTATGTTGTAAATGTGGGACCGCGTTTTTACATATTTTAAATAGATCTAGTTTCAACATGATCTAGATTAGAACGGTTTTTCATGACGAATACATTCGGAATAGACTCGGAAATCTGCGGTTAAACTAGGATTGTCAAATATGGAATATATTGGACGTAAAATCGCCCAATATGTTATGATATTGGGCGGGCCTGTGGTCCGAAAGAAGACAGTTGATTAAATGATATAAATATGTATATAATTATACGCAATACTATAGATATATGGGCACCAACACATGAGCAGAAAATCCGAAAACTCTCGATATCACTACGTACAGTCATACAAAGACATGTGTATTTAATAATTTAATAAAACGTCAGCAATTTATTATATAAAGTATTCATGTTACATCATAATTTGTATTATTCTACTGGCGATCGTCAAATGACGTAAGCTAGATTGGTTTCGACAAGTCACCAGGCACGACTCTCTTTACAAGACAGTTCTCCAGGACACGCTAGAGGGAGGTAGACGACGAGGCCGTCAGAGGAAAAGCTGGTTGGACAATGTAAATGAGTGGATGAATTACTCTCAGTAGCACACTACATACCTGACTGGAGGAGGATTTCTGTATCGTCGTCCCTTATTGCTCCCAACAACCAAACCGGTCAAGGGATTGACGAGGATGATGATGATGAGCAATTAATGAATGTTTTACAAATCCCGGTTTTAAATTCATAAGTTACAATTCTGAAAATTTCAATTCAAATTTCAAATTACAATTTCGTCGTTAAGCTCATTTAATTTCATAATTTTCAGACATCCTAAAGACATTGTTTATGCTTTTTTTAAGAACTTGTTTTGCATTTACTGTCGAATTGTTGCCATGCTGCAACAGAAACGTTTCACTTTAAATCCTTTTACATCCACATGAACATGAAAGAACGGAATCATGGTCGGGTCGATTCTGCCAGGCATTACGACTAACTCACATGTAAATTCACATGTCAACTTCAATGCGTGTGTTACGCACATTGTGTCGCTTCGACAAGTAAGGAATAGAGTCGAAATCCAGCATATCGCAATGTAGAAAATGAAGCTAGGAGTCGGGAATTTAATAAATCTGTTCCAATTTTAATTCGATAACATACTTGCGCAAAACATTATTTCTTTGCGTCATTTGTAATAAGGATTATACAAGTATTTTACGTAAATTGCGTTATTGGCAATGTTTCTTTGAGGAGGTGGGCGTGGATCGGTATAAGTTTGTAGAAGTGATGATAAGAACATATTAAATTAGTTGCCTAATAACAATGTGCAGATGACGTGTCATAGTCAAACGATCCCGACGGAGTTGCCTTGTAACACTAACCAGACGACATTGCCTTGTCACCTCATACAGACAACGATGCCTAGTTACAGGATTCAAATGTATAAAAATATTTCATGATACTTTTTTATACTTAAAGTATCTTAAATGATGTATATATATCTCAAAATATGGGTTTGTAAGGGCTGAATATGCATTATTTATATTTTCGAATACATCATTTAATTAACTGTCAAACACTATCCCGATCACAACGATGGCATCATGATACGCCAATTTGTTTTCTTAAGTTAAGTTGTAATTGGGTACTTGGAATCCTATCATAATAACACTGTTATCTTTGGTTTGATTTTTATGTTTTAGCATATCCATAGACAAACTCTTCTCAGAACACAGACGGATCCGTAAATAATCCAGTTGTATGGCAGCTTAATAAAGTGTACCAAAGTACCTGCAAAAATATAGCATTGAATAGTTTCGGCTAGCTTCCATATGATCTATTGTAATAGACATGACACATATACAAAACGCTGCTGTAAATCTATGGGCATAATGTAACTTTTGAAACAATATCCGGAGATACATTTGAACTACTAGCATAAGTATTATACAAAAACAGATCGTACATTTAACGCAACACTTAGCATAAAAACAGTTAAAGCTTGGGTCAGCCTTGGAACGGTCAATGCAAAGCATTGAGGCTTAAAGTTGGTTAAAAGACTAGCATAACTTCACACTTTGCCTAGACCAAATCACAAAATGTATACGTATCGTCGTGTGTCTCCTGCAGCAACAGTTATATTTTACTCACAATTCCATATTGCAGATATTTGTTGTATGGGCTGAATATGATTATTTATATTTTCGAATACATCATTTAATTAAATGTCAAAAACTATCCCAATCACATGTACAGATGAAGTCAGAAAATGACGACTTGCTCAAAGATGTAAAGCGAATAAATAATTCATATACTATATAAGTGTTCGTATGTCGTAACAATTTGTCTTGGGTGCATTGCTGTACAAATACAAAAGTTTGCTTTTTCCTATTAGTAAACCTGCAATAATTGCTGATGAAATATGATTTTTTTCATTCAAACAGGATGAGAATTTATATTGATAAGTGTACGGCAAAAATTATCAGATTGCCTTGTTATCGGAATATTTTATGTGTTTTAATGTATTTTGTTATAATTAAATGTCAACGTTTGACGGAAGCCGTTTTTTCCTGTTAATGCATATTTAACGTTCGAGTAATGTACTGTGATTGGTGATTTAGTGTTGTCAAAAGTTTAATTATTAAACCAATTAATTTGGTATAGTATTGTTATGTACTATAATGCGCAATAGATTCATATAAAAAACAGCATATATTGAGTAAAACATATATTTAATGCTGTTGGTGTTTTTTTCCGGGAAAATGTTAGTGTGGTTTAAATATCTTAAGAGTATATCACGTAAAGGTGTTGACTATGGCGGTAAAGCATACTTGTGTGGAATCACTTAATTTTTTATTACTATAGGAGTCAATTATTACAACAAATCTGTAAAGATAGCATGGACGTATGATGGACGTAACGATAGATTTAATGAATCGATCGAATTTCTGTTCATGGCTAGATATATTTAACCACACTTCTGCGAATTGTTTTATGTAAATAGTATTCAAATGTTGTCATATGTGATAAAACGAAGTTCAACACAGTATACTGAATTAAAATAATTGTGAAGAATTGAATCAATGTGTCTGTGTGGAAAAAAAATAAACACAAAGTTAACAGTATAAACACAACACTTTCCCATTTCATTGATCATTATTATAGACATATACAAACAGATTGTTGCTATCATGTTTCTAGATAAAAGTAGACAGTTTTAATATGTGTTATAAAAAGTAGTGACCCTATTAATGCTTTTCAGATCAAACTAAATACAAATGTAATTAAATTATACAACTCAAGCGATATGGTTAGACAGATAATAGATGCTACCAGTGTCCTCACTAAGTCTTAGAGTAACTATCCAATTCAAAAAGCATGAGAGGAAAGACACTCGATACATAAAACAATGTTGTTTTGACTTATTAAACGACAATAAGTACATGTCGTCATAAATACCAAGAAGTTTCATGGGCATTGTGAACAAAGTTGGACCCGACGGTTACAATTATAGAAAAAAACAAGGAACTAATGGACACCAAATATAAACAACGACATTTCAAAGACAGTGACAAAGAGAACTGTTTCTTTTATATGTTCGATAAATTAAGAGACTTTGAGACAGAATTGCATTACTATTGGGAATATGTATTACGTATCGGTTGTCGGCCTGTCATATCTCCAATAAACCCTAATACTTCTTACAATTCCCATGTAGAGAATAACCATGGTAATAATTATAGGACACATTCAATAAAAGCATGATGTATGACAAAAAGACGTGTATGCGCGGTGAATCAACGTTTGAATGCAAATATAGCATCACATGTCCGGTAATGGTTCAGATTGATTCTCCGATAGCAGCTCGTAATCATTGTAACTCATTTTCCATTTCTTTGTTGGCATGCTGTTCATGATATTTGCATATCTTAATTCATAGGTCGTGCTGTCAATTTTAGATTTTTTATTGGCAATTATCAGTGATATGTGTCCCAATTTATACTGATCGTATCTAAACCATGCTTTATTTGATAATCTATGCATGTGGCAAGGAAACGGAAAATGTGTCCAAAAACGAATTAAAAACAAATGTATGCACTACATTCATTTTATACATATTGTGATATCGTTTTTAAATTCAAATGTGTAGCAATATCATTCAAAATTGAAGAGATGTTAAATAATTTCCGCATGCCGTTAAACCATTTTAAATTCACGCAAAGTCCCCCCCCCCCGTCCCCGCCCATCCTCAATTACTTTGTTTTGACCGTTTTAAGGCGGAGACCGGAGCAGTGATCAGTTGTTTAGACGTGTGAGACTACTACTTTATATATTGTCAAGTATTACTTTCAGAGTAGCTTCGGAAAAGACTAGCGGATGGTAACGAGAATGTCCCCGTATAATGGTTTTGGTTGTTCCAATATATCCTATGTGTCGGTAAATTACAGAACACAACATATTTCCTTTTTATATGTATTGTCTGCTAAAACTATTATCGTGTCTTGTTTGGAATTATTTGGCAAGTATGTGTGATTCAGTATTCCAAGTCGAGACACAATTGCTTTTGTTTAGTTTAACACACATCTGATATTCCGGGAAAAGATTCCTTATATTGTTTGTGTAATTGGTTGCTATAAATACGTATGTCAAGACATACGTTTGCAATTCGGCGATGCACAACTTATTAGCATAAATATTACACAGCAAAATTATTATGTAAATGTGTATATATGATTGTTCAGACCTGTGAAAAAATGCTTTTGACCTCATGAAAGAAAAGCATTTTCGGATGCACTTCTGCATATCATCGTGCTTCAGTCATTGGCATGACACATTTATCATGTGATTCAATTATTTTCTGTAATCAACCATTTCTCATTAGGTTTTGCTTGGTATTGTCAATTAATAAGACATATGGCAACATTTTCTCTTGCTTCTCCCAAGACGTCGATCAGCTTCTGATAGAAAACAAAAATATGTATCACTCTTATGAATAAGACAATACGGAATGCGTCTATACCACATTTCTGATAACAAATATTCGATATAATTATTAATATAGTCTCATTTGGTTTGAAACAGTACATTGGTCAATAAAGAAAAACCATAAAACAATGTACTTTAATGGATAATTGGTCTGTTAAGAACCAATTTAAAAATGGTAAACGATATTCGTAAATGTTTTTCTATGTCGTATGTACTCGACAGGAATCTTGATACGTATAAAATCCAAGACGAGCATAGACCACGAGTCCTGCGCACAAATCAACAGGCGTTAAAGTGCAACGCGTCTTTTGGTGGCATTCGACAGTAAATTCGACATCAAATTAAGCATAAACAATGTCTTAAGAATGAAAATTATAAAATTGAATAAGCGTGTACTTAATTTTTCTTAAACTGTGACTTATATGATTGATTGGTTTTTATTCAGGTTTAAAACACATCATAAACTAGTTATCGTCAAATTAACATGACAATTATTACTTATAATAATTTTTGAGATTGCTGCTGATCAAAGCCTATGGTCTAAAAACTGCCATACAAATAATATGAAATAAGATTTGACCATAAAAAGGAACACAAAAGTGCGACAAATTAAAAAAGTCTTAACATGGCGTATCACCTCAAATAAGATTTGATAAGGGAACAGATCAGAAACTACCTCACACTTAAAATATGATTTAATGTTACTCTAATGGTATTTAACATACTACTTAAATATCACAGTTATACATGTATGTCACATATATTTACTATCCCAGACTTTCAGCATAGACTGGCAATAAGATATATTATAGAAACAAGTTCACAACTTTGGGAAACTTAGTATTTAAAATGAAATAACTTTGATAATATAGTGTAAACACCTAGGATTGCCCATGAAAGCCCGAAAACTTATTTCCAATGGGGTCCAGTTAGGTTATACATACTATAGCATAATCCTATGTGGAAGTTACACAAATTAACAAAAAGTCTCTGATAATCGAGTATACACGTAAGTTGTCACAATCATGATTCTATAATCTATTATATTTGCCATGATGACTAGATCATAAAAATCCCACTGGAAACCAAATCCCATGGGATTTTTTTGATTATTTTTCAAACACGATTAAACCCATTATAAGCGCGTAGATAGTTCATCACTTGATGAAATATAATGTTTCTGGAAGTTTCATGAATAAATCTCTCGAAGTAATAAATAATAAAAAATCCCAATGGATTTTTTTCCCATTGAAAAAATGGGATTTAAAAAAAAATATAAGTTTCTTTCGGCATAAAACGATTAAACATTCCTTAAATAACGTTTAAATACTTGATACGCAAATTTTGGAGAATGTGCTTCTAACATGCGGATCAAAAAGATTTTCATATCGTCGTGCACCTCATGCAGCAACCGTACTATTTTACTCAAAATTGCATAGTGTAGATATTTGTTATATGGGCTAAATATAAATTATGAATATTTTCGAGTACAGAAGACAGAAAATGATAGCTTGCTCAAATGCATAACGTGAATAAATAATTTATATAATAGGTTGGTGTCCGTATGTCGTAACTATTTGTCTTAACTTAATAATACGCGAGTTACTTTACAAACACAAAAGATTGCTTTTTCCTATCTGTCAATGTGCAATAATTGCTGATGGTATATGATTATCTTCATTATTAACAAAAAGGAGAATTTATATTGATAATCATGCCGCAAAACTATTCAGATTGCATTGTTATCAGAATATTTTATGTACGTGGTTATTATTGAATGTCAACGTTTGACGGAAGCCATATTTTGTACTGTCAGTGTTCAATTAACGTGCGCGTTATTGTCCTTTGATTAATGGTGGAGTCTTGTCAAACGTTCAATTAGTAAACCAATTAATTTGATTTGTTATGGGTATATACTAAAATGTGCAATAAATTCATATAGCTAGCAACAGATTATTGAGTAAATAATATATTTAATGTTGTGATTTTTTTTGTCCTGGTAAAATGCAAGGGTTGCTAACATTTCTTACGAGTATGTCACTTTAGGTATTGGCAATGGCGGAACAGAATTCTTGCGTGGAACCTCTTAATCTTCTTTAAATGTAAAATCCCATTTTTGCGCTGAATATGTCATAGGCTTAAATATAGAACTAATAAATATTACGTCAAATGTTTATGTCTTAGCCTTGTTTTCAAGAGAAGGAAAGGTTGTTTATAGTTTGCACCCTACAAACAGGTCCTATGGACGGTATGTCATCTCACTATACAATTCAATTTGAGATGCTTTCCACCACATATATATGTTTACAGCAGCAATACAATATTGATTGAATGTTTGAGAAAAATGTACACGATGCAATTTTTTTCTTAAATCAAGTTTCAAATAGGACTTGCACTCACGCTAACAAAAGTCGCACACTACAACGAAAAAGTCGAACACATAAATAATCATTATTAATGATAATGCTAAGTACCATGCAAAGCGCATAGCGAAACTTAATTTCTTTGTAGGGAATAATGATTTTTTATTCTACGGATTTCTCCGCGCCCGCGAATAGTGTCACATATGTGGATGTTGTACTTCTTGCTATAAACAAATGAGCCGTACCCATTCCCCAACACTACGAATCCTGTTTTGGTAACATCATTAACGAAAACTTTTCCACGTCATATAATGTTTAGAGAACGCTTAAAAATTGTTGTCAAAGACATTAACGTTATCGGCGTGAATTCGTTATGCATTTCTTTAAAGTAAACAGTTATTGATCTATGGTTTCATATAACGACCATAAGATGATGTAATATAATATGCTTCGTTCATATAAATGAGTTTGTTTATTATTGAATTGATATGAAACAAAACAGAGCCGAAACACACACACATTGTTAAAGAGGACACAGGTTAATTATGTATCAATATGACAATGAGATGGAGATGATACAGACTAGAGCATGCCAATTTTCTCTGATCTTTACCAAATATAAAAACCTAATAAATAAGTAGGGAAAAGTAATAATATCAGACTATATATGCATTGCCAGGCATAACATGTCATGAATATAAATCAAAACAGATTATAAGCTTTTCTTTTTATTACGACCTAATGATACTTAACATATAACATATTGAAGTTTTTAGAATAAACACGAAGGAAAAGATGCAGCCTTTGCCCCTTCGATAGGCAACAAGGGAAACCTGTGTTTCAATATATGCTAGCAGCATATTTCGAGCATCAAAATTTCTTTCTTTACCATTTTTTTTTAATTTGTACCATATCAGTATTTCATATATCATTTCATATTGTTAACAACAGCGGATGGAGGTACATATATTACCGAAAAGATTAATGTTCACTGGGATATGGATGTATGGATATGGATTTTTGCGCTTTGTATGATGATTTGGTAGTAGGTAATTGCGCTTTGAATGTATGCATAGTTGGCTTTATATCCATGATATGGACGTGTATCCCAGTAGGCGTTTATACTTGAATGTCATCTATTAAGTTCGCGTATTATACAAATTACTTGAGAAAATGTGATAGTTAAAACCGCATTATATACCGCAATATAAATTACTGTTGTATTATTTTGTGTTACTCCAAAAGCAATATTAAAAAATATATTGACAATATATTGCATTTATAAATATTTTTTTTATTTTTCAAAGACTATTTTAGAAAGTGTGTGTATATAGGCATACATAATTTAAAGTGAGGTTCAAATTGTTATTTTACTCACTCAATATCCGGTAAATTTACCATAAGCGTTGAATAAAACGAACGTTTTTCGTACCCGCTTATAGCAAGCGAATAGGATTCACTGCATGCTTACTTCTGTAAGTGCATGTTTAATGTGCAAATATTGCACAACGAGATGACGCAGACACAGACACATGTTAGTGTAACCATACATGCATCTAGCAGGTATCTTCACTGAATTCGTTATTTGAATGTAATCAACAATTTCAAAATATTTCATTCATTTTCATTTGACATATTATACACACTGACTAAATAGGTAAGAAACATACTTCGAAAAGGTAAAAGTTACTTTGAACTCGATGAAAAAGCTTATAAAAATAATGCATGGCACAAAATGCTAAAGAAATGGTGGCAATATTTATATTCAGCTTAAGTTTCAAACATATCGGAGTAAGTTATATGCAGGAAGAGAGTATAAATGGGATACTAAGCATGGGGTATTTCCAAGTAAACTTCATATTTTCATTACTATGATAAACAGCTAGGCCATGTAATTGTTTTAGGCCCAATTGTTTTGTGTACATTGTTTGTAACTGTTAATGCTAAGGCTAAACGTTGTATTCTATTGTATTAAATTGTTATATTGCCAAACTACAAATCAAAGTAACTGTTATTAATTTTAAACACTTAACATATATTCTTCGTCACGTAATTTATTTATTGCAATATAAATCGAGCTCAATGTCTATATCACAATATGCAATAATCATGCTGTGAATTAATTACCAAGGTATTTATTATTTTAACATTTAACCTCTATTTTAATTATGGCAATATTTGTAGTATTCTTTAGTGATTTACCATTACATTGTCCTTATTGCAGTGCATATGAATATGTGTTTATGTGGACATGCGACGGTCATTTGTCATTGTCAACAACTAGGAAACTCGCACAAAAGATTGTCCGAGATACGATAAGAGAAATTCGATAAAAGGAAAATGTATTAGCCAATGTTTTTGCCAATAATGTAGGAAGCATTCTCAGAGTAATGATGTGCTTCAAATATGGTATGTGCAGCGTGCCTAAAAAGTCTAAGAGATAAATAAAGAAACTTAATATCTTACGAAAACTTTGTGTGAATTCATAACAAACAAGTATTTAAAACGATTTTTTCTATACATTCAATGCAATGACTTAAAATTAAATGTCGCATTACGTACATGCTCATCAATATGTATGTTTTGTTTGCGGATTCTCTTAAGTGAACCACTAGGATTGCCATTTATTGTATAACGTCTACCAATGCTCACATACTGTTTGGGGAGTCGCCGTTCCTGACCGTACCATCTATTTAATAGATTTTAAGCATTAAATACATCATTTAAGGATGAATAATTATTTCCACCCGGACGTTAGACGATCTAGCAGATTCGCGATATCAGGTTTAATTACCAAGATATTATTGGACATTCACATATATCTTAAAAGAGAAAATATAAATACTTATTGAAACCACACAAACAGGAAAAGTATGACCATACAGAGGAAATCCATTTTTGCAAAATCTCATATTGGGTTTTCAACACTAAGGACTGTCACCAATTGAGCAGAGTCTGGTATTTCAGTGAATCTCACAAACGAGAATGCCATGGGAGAAAATAACTTTAAATGACATGCCCGATAACAGTTAGGGTTTGTTTAATAGGAACCCTCGGCAACCGTTTGCATTTCTAGGGATATAATTCGACTAACAGTCACTCAGCGTGATTTGGTTTTAACCAAATTATTTCATTAAGATGAATCATTCACTCCAAATTCAATCATCCATGTTTTCTTATTTTGTTGAAATTTGCATTCAAGTCATATTAATTAAAGCCTCCATTTCAAATTGAATGCATTTCAGCATTAAGTTATTATTGGTATTAACATACCTTTTTCATTACACAAAGATATTTGAGAAAGGTTTGTCAACGTCGCCTCGGTACCTACCCGAATGTGAATGCATTTGGCTGTTTACTTGTAAGTTAATCTTGATGAATCCTAGCCAGAATATTCATCTTGAAAATATCTTAGCCATGTCTCATTTTTGGTCACGTGTGTCCAAACACTAGGTTGCAATTTAAAATCTTACAAAGAACGTATGATACCTCTCCAGGAGAAACATTAATACAATACTCTTGATAAAACGTGGTCCAACTGTTTTTCTTGACAATGTCTAAGCCAAGTTCGATTCTGGCTAACGTTTGTCGAATACTAAGTTACCAGGTCAAATCTTAGAAACTTGGTCAAAATATATATCTTGACAATATCTAGGCTTACATTTAATCTGGGTCACATGGGTTTAAAAACAAAGTCACCTTGTGAAATCTTAGATACACTTCATAAGTACTCTAAAAGCCAAATTTTCAACTCGATCTTGATGAATTTGGTCAGAATATTAAGTTTTATCATTTAAAGGCCAAGTGCGAATCTGGGTTAAGTGAGGTCAAAAAACGAGGTAACCAAGTGAAGTATCAGACAATTAGCGTCTTTAAACTCAGGTTATGGCGTCAAAACTATCATGGCCTCTTTTGTTCTTAAACTGCTTGGTGATTATTTTTTCCAATTCTCGCAGATATATATTTTTTTTTAAATACCGTCAATATTTAAACGCTGCGGCATAATACAATCTATATTTTTCGTTAAAGAATTAAGTACCTGACCGAAATTATTAGGTAAATGTACGCTTACCTGCTTTTCGAATTACGTAAGTTGTTTACAGCTGAAGAACTTTGACGTGATGTCGGCCACGGAGAAAGCAGATTTAGCCAAAATACGGCCCTACTTATGTTTCCGGAAATAAATAATTTATTACCAGTATTCGCTTCATAAATAAATGACTCCAATGACAGTAGGGTATTTCTTGTCAACGTTATTGAAACAAGTCAACAAATTGATAACCTGTGCATATGCAGATCTGATTCATTTGACTTAATAGTGACCAACATTTCAAGATCGGGTCATAATAATGCTTGCTGGACTCAAATAGTTCATATTAACAATAATACTTGATAACAGTATACAACTGCAACACTGCAAATCGCAACTTTGTCAAGTCGGATATCTGAACTCCGAGAACGGTCTGCGTATTCTCGACATGCGATAACAATTAGAAATTAAACTAGAAAAAATACATTCCACGTACTTATTATTTTACGGGTTTCATGCACACATCAAATACAAATAGTGTGATATATATGTACTTAACGTTTTGCAGAATTAATCAAATGTTCTGTCATCTACTGTCAACTACTGTCAATTATGTTATAGTATTGTACTAAAATTCATAATTGGTAGAATTTAAACCAGAAATAATAATTCTAAGCTTGATCTTTGAAGGCGCACTTATTATAATCTGGTTAATTTATTAAACATATAAATACTAATATTACCATAACATGCAAATAATTCTAACTTATCTAGTTATCATATACAATACAAAATGTCCAATTGGTCCAATAAGGTCGCCGTGGCGTAGTGGATATGGTGTCCGCCTAGCGATCGGGAGGTCACGAGTTCGATCCCCACAGTGGGAGCGTTCTTTAAATCTCCCCCAAAGACACCAAGTACTGGTTCTAGTCCCAGGAAACGGACTCGAGAGCGTTTCAAATAAGCCTTAGGCTTTCGATGCAATCGAGCTAAAATAAATAGGTTTAAACTAAACTAAAATGTCCAATTCAAATATTATTTCGTGTTTATTTGCGATTACTAAGGTTTCGATGGCCTTTAAAAAAGATATTGCAAAAATAAATAAAAGCATATTTAGCTTTTAATTATGTTTGCTCTCCATGATTTTCGTCCAAACTGTGTTATAAATTACCAAGCAATTACATCATAATTGGAATTTAATAATAGCCTGGCATTGTGCCCAAAAAAGTAAACGCGTGTCGATGGACCTTAACGAGAAGAGACCTTATTAGGCCGTGAATCCCAACGCATGCCATACGATACTATTAGGAATAATTCAGAAGTATGAACATATAAATCATAACCCCATGGAAACGCGACCAGCGACCATGCTCTCTTACTGATGAAGTTGATGGAACCATATTTAATTGTATTTTTTATTTTATTTTCATCACAAAATGTTTCAATCATCTTAAGTGTATTCTTAAGATGTTCCATAGTTTTAAAGAATATCAATATATTGTATTTAATACTATTAATTTGGCTATATCATTTGCAAAGATATAAGCATACATGTAGGTTATTTAAGGGTGTGCGATAATTTGATGTATTTATGAAAACGTGTTTTATATGTTTACTTTTAAAGGAAGAACAATATTCCTTATTCCCAAAAACCAAAACACTTAATAGAGCATTTTATTTTATATTAAAGCAAATTAATGTTCAGATATTTTCAACTGCCACAATAAACCAGTCGGACACTAACAAATCCCAGACATTAGCGTTTAATAGGAGATAATAACCTTAAATGACAGGCGCCTACACCGTTGAGTCGGTCACAACAATGCGCGAACCAATGCCCCGTGTATTACTGGGGATACAATTCGCCTCGAAGTCAAATTTCAGTCACTCAGCGGGATTTGACATTAAGCTAATTAATGCCATTAGATGACTCATGCATTAGAAAAAGAACATTCCTTTGTTAGGAAACTAAGTTTAAGTATTGATTTATTCAACTGCGATAGAAGTATCTTCGAAAGTTAAATACTTTTGAGTGCGCGTTAGCTCTGTGTAAATGGATATACAGCATACACGAATATACACATGTGAGAGTAGATGTACACTGTCTCCGTAATTGCTTAGGTTTAATGAAATAAAAATATCTAAAATATAAACTATGTGTATAATCATACTTGTCCTTATTCTAGAGCAAACGCATTTAAAGGTGCGCACATCATTTGCACACAATAATGTACGATACGTTTCAATGAAGACGAAAATGTCTTACTACTACACACTTTTTGTAGATTCGGCAGGACTGTCTTTACTAGTACCCTGAATATCCTCATATTGCTCATGTAGGCACACATATGAAAAGACATGTGCATAAGTATACGCAACCAGTTATCATTTATTTGCAAATTTGTTAAATCTTCGTGTCATCTGTTCAGCTTTTATTTCTCCGATGAACACCAGCAGTATCAGCTGCAGCATAGCTTATTTCACTGTGTAGCGACATAGTATGAGTTAATGTTTTAAGTAATAGGTTTCGTTTGGTCACTGTTACAGCCAAACGTTCTATTTTAATGTCTCTTGTGTATTTTCAAGCATCCAAATAACGAAATATTAATCTCATTATTGACCTGCGTAATTGGACTGGACGGGGAACATACTTTCTAAAAAACCAACTCATTAGTACACATGTATTATTTTCGCATAGAGTTCATTGCATATGATTTCAGACCGCGCAATTTACCGCATAATTTTGACTGTGGCCTGAAAATTGAAATGTCTTCCACAATTGTCTATTTTATAAGAACTTATAACAATACAGCTTTACGTCAATCGAGATGAAGCTCTTACAGAAATAATTACCAGAAAAGATCCTTTATCGTCTAAATAGTCATATTTATATGAATTTGTCCAGTTAATTGCACTTCAAAGCATCCAAACTCGCTAGTGATAGCTAGAAACCATAACAATTTTAGGCCTTATTCTCAAGAGCAAACCGACCCTGACAGAAATATATTTATTGTCACGGAAAACAGCGATTATGGTTTGTCCTTGTTTCAACCTTAAGATCTTAACTACATGTCTGAATTCGGTTTTCATTAGACGAAACAAACTTCTTTACAGTAATACCTCATTATTTTCTGTGTAAATAAAATTTTCATGAAAAAAACAAATTATTTTGGCTCGAAACCGGTCTCGAAGCAAGGCATATGCGCTACCACTACACCAATCGGTGTTTAACTTTTCGGTAAAAGCGTAAACAACGCTTTATCTTTTCGAATTCGATTGGTCAATTAAAGAACACATATTTAAACCTTTTTTAGTACGGATTTATTGTGCTTGTTTGAATAGAATGCATTCATTTGTTTTTACTTTAGGCTAATTTGGAAATAGAATGCGGATGTATGCCTTGAAATTTTAAGCCCATCCTTTTTCATTTGTGTGTTACCTTGTGTTGTTTTCCGAATCATTTGCTATTTATTTTTTCAGATCCTTATGCCTAAACAAAATCATTTTATTCGCTTATTTTTGCAAATAAAAAAAATGTTTTCATTTTATATGGAAGTTTAATTTTAATGTAGACATACACAAAACGTATAGGTAACCTTAACTGTTAGCCCGGAAAAGGAAACTTTATCATTGACAGAAAAACAATACAACACATTCACAACAACGTGGTAAAAAGTCCCAATAGAGAACTGGAAACATTTACACAGTCAATTGTGTTTTTAATTACGGTAATTTAATTTCCTGGCGAAATGACAGGGTTGTTACCGTTTCCTTCGAATAATGAACCACAGGCCTGTCATTGACTGAATTAACTAAGAGGACATTTGTGTGGATCCTCTTTATTGCGTATGACTAAAAGAGCCCATTACTGCTATGGTCGTGTCAGTGAGCATTCCAGATAATATTTATAATTTATAATTCGAATGCTGCTAGATGTTTGTTTGACTTACTTTCAAGAAACTTAACATTAGAGTTGGATATAAGACTTGAAAAAAATTACCAACTTATCTGAAATAAAATAGCATTTATTTCACGAGTTATATGGTTAGAAATACGTTACATGGTGTTTTTGTTAGAAAGATGCTGGTGTGAGTGGCAAACTGTTCTTAAAAGGACTTTTTTTCCAAATGCCATGACATCACAAGTTTCATTTGTATAGCTGAATACAACAACTGTTAAACTTGTCATGGACTCAAATGTCATGTAATTATACTGGCAATACGTTTTCTTCGAAACATGATGGCAAAAAGCAGTTGTATATGTATATCATCATGCTCTATGAAATGGAAAAGTGCTGAGTTTATAATGTTTACATTTCTGATTTTTTACACATATTGCCTTTTTTTAACTCTGCGTACTTGATTAAATTCGTCTTAATTATTTTTATTTAGATAATTCCAATAATAAATCGATTTAAGTGGGGTGCTAACAATTGCACATTTTACAACGCTCCATCACCAATCACAATACAATAACACTAACTTATAATAGGCAATAACTAAAGTTTGGCTTCCGTCAATCGTTGACATTTATTTATAACAACGTACATAAGCCGACGTAAATGTGCTGGTAGCAAGACAATCTGATAAATGAACTTCCGAATTGCGACCAATATAAATCCTCTGTCGTCTTAATAATGCAGAAAACCATATGCCATCAGAAATTAGTGTAGATAATCAGACATTTGAGAATATGTTTTGTTTCTTTAAAACATCGCATCAAATAGTAAGTTTGTTTTTCGGCAGTGTTTTGCATCTCTTGTATGTGCATTACGATAGATCATATTTAAGATTACTCTTTCGATAAATTATCATACGATATATCAATTGTTATTCGCTGGTCCCATTATCAATCTTTATTTAGCGACCATTACATTGGATACGTGACGGATGCGTCTGTCATCCGAGGCGTGTTTGTCTATGGATGTGCTAAGCAATGTAGATTAATACACCAAATAGCTATACGGATCACCCCTGAGATCACGATACTAGTATGATTGAATGACAAGTACCCCAGCCAAAGTTTGAAAGAATAAAAATGGTCGTCTCACATTATGTTATCGTTAACACCAAACCCATATTTCGAGAAATATATACATTATTTGCAATATTACATATACATTAATTATTTCGTGAGTGTGTTTGGATATTATCATATTGCCACAAATCAATACAATATAAGCCACGCTTGGTCTATGCAATATTAACGCAGTTTTGGAACCGACGTGCCTAATAATAGAACAAATAAGACCAGGGAACGTATGGACACAAAACATAAACGATATTGTGTCTGAATGGTTTTCTTTCTTCAAATTCAAGACGCCATCACAAGATAGCTGCTTGTTTCAAATGTTCGATAAACCGAGAGAATTAGATACAGAATTGCGTTACTGTTGGGATTATTTATGACGTTTTGGTTGTCGGCCTGTCATATCACAATTCCCATGAAATTTCCTGGTATTGATAGCATTTAAATAAGTTGATGATCAAAGTCTATTGATGGACCTTAACACAATTCTTTTGTATATCTAGTGTCCCTTGTCTCATCCTATTTAACTTGGGTAGTTTTACTCCTAGACGTAGTGATGACATTATTAGCATCTATTATCTGCCTATCCATATCTCTTAAGTTTAAAAAAAAAATCAATCACGGTTTAATTTTGTTTTTATCTGAAGAGCATTCTTAGAATCACTACTTTTTATAATATAATTCAATTGTTTAGAAACGGTGGGTTAAATGTTAGCAATACGTTTATTGTCATATCTTAAAAGCGTTAAAAACGCAATAAAATTATAAGCGTACTCATAATATTAAGAGTACACTAAATGAGTCCTTTTCAGAGCAATCACAGGTTCATGACGGAAACGGACACTTTTTTTTAAAGCACGAGCCACATCCTGACCTGACGTAAATTTAGTCACGTCAATATACGCTTTGACCCCCAAAGTGTATTGTCTATGTATAGTATGCTTTGTATATGTGTTTAATGGGAGAAACACTACATTATTCGAAAATTGAAAAAAAAAAACATTTTCCAAATGGTCGTCGATTTAAACAGCAATATGGCCTGGATAGGAATAGACTAACTGGAGACACAGTTATACTCATCAACAAAGATCGAAAAATTATTTTATCAATAAAGAAAAATAAAATACCAATGCAACAAACGACAAATAAACAAAGAAATTAAAAATAATAAATTATGCTGAATATTCTTAAGGATTAACCATCTGAAGCATTCCTTACATCATAAACATGAGCCCACTTTTCACAGAATAACAATGTAGTGTAATTAGTATATATGTACCAGACAAAACCTTAAGTAGGAAAATGACATTTAGGATTTTCCGAAAGACTATATTTTTATAACTTAATGTAGCAAAGACGATGATGCCTGCACGACCTATTTTATGCCACTGAGGTATCGATCAGTCAGTTAAATACCACTCGGTCCCCGGTACATACAAAAGTCTTTTATTTGAAGCGAGTTTAAACGATGTAAATGTCAAAATTGTATTTTCGCTATTACAAACAAACATATTAATATGAACACATAATATTACATCATCTTACAGTCTTTATATGGTATCATTCTAAGAAATTCGTAATGAATACGCCGATAACAACAAAATTTAAATTATGTTCATCCTTAGTATGAACGAATCCGATCAGACTAATGTGGTTTTCCCAACAGTGCACCAGTAAATAGTACCAGTAAATAAACGAAATTGGAATTGTATTCAATTGCAAATAACATTCCCCTGTACCTCAGAAAACTCATTTATGTACAAACCACATAACAAATATATATTAATTATTTGAACTTTGAACATTTGAGTGATATCCACTTAACACTTAACGTGGTTCGGAGACTTTAATTTCATATTATTTGGTAGACAAAGGCGAAGGCCATAATTCTGCCAATTTCGGCCTTAGCCAACATCCACATTATGTTATTAAGCTCTGAAAGTTGACAGTGAAATCCACCAAGTTTATCAGGAATTGAGTACAAACACACACTGGAAACTGTACATTATATAGTTGCGAAACGGACCGAAGGTGATAAGTCTTTAAAACGTGTTGCAGCCAAAAGTATTTTCTGCACGTTCTTATTTACATATCAAGGTTATTCTGCTATGAAACATAAGGCGAAATTTACAGTAACAGAGTTGAGTGCAAACAATGTTTTGTCTTAAAGGTTATTCACTGGGCCATACGTCCGTCAAAACTAGTCGCAGCCAAATTTCTTACCTTTGCGATCATCTTAACTTTAAAAAAGTTCAGCTGTCAAAGTTAGAGCAGAATCAACCCTACCTCTAAAGAGGAGAAGAGTAAACACAATTGTTGGGATGTATTAAGTGTTATCCTGTTGTTTATTGGAAATTCAGTGATTTAAAAACGATAATTCACAGTTTCGAACAGTGAAAAATAAAACTGAAAATTGTCACAGTCTAACTATACAATGACGTCTCTTTTTACGTCATGACGTTATAATTTTGGCGAAATTCGCCCGCTGAACTATTTTAAAATGTAAATCTTTGTTGGAAAAAGCATTACATAAAAACAAATGTGTTGATTTTTGGTAGGTTATACATATTATCTTATATTTATTTTATATGGTTGGAAAACAGACAAAAGTTCTTATTTTTGCCAAAATTGGTTGCAGTCAAAATTCCATTATTTTCGATACACAAGACATTGAGATCATTCAGCTGTGAAAGTGTGATCTTAATCTTTTCTTTTTTTTTAACGAGTGCACCGGGATTGTCTCCCATATGGCCATCACCTCCAGAAAGACGTGTTAGTTGGTTACGGGGGATAGTGCAAGATACAGGAGACACCCCGTTCCAGAGATGACCCTGGGTCTTTAAGTGCCCGGTGTATAGCACCTAGTACACTGCACCTCGGTTTAACGTCTCATGCGAAAGACGAGTTAGTAGGTTAGGTGCAGCGGGGGATCGAACCAGCGATCTCTGGATTGTGAAGCCAGTGTGTTACCACTAGACCACGGATCCGCTACAAATAATCCACCCAGTAGTTACAATTTATACCTAATTTTCGGGTCGTACGGACGTACAAACAATTGCAACTGTGTGGAGACATTAAAAATACAAGGTATAGTATGTTTCAGGTGTAAGCTATACTGTAGTTCTTAGCATTCTCAATTTAGCAAAATGTTTCGGGTTTTCATATTTAAAGCGCCATATGCATTTAATTATTCCATAATTCTATATGTTATTTAAAGCGCCATATGCATTTAATTATTCCATAATTCTATATGTGTGTGCAACTGCACACGCAATTAATATAGGTGTTAATATAAGATTTATTGTATTGTTCGTATTATTGTATGCAATGCAAAACAATATGAACACACTATTGAAACAATATAAAGAAGTGAACCTAAAAAGAGACGCATCGACGGCTTAAATAGTTTAGCTGCTCAGCAAAACCTGTATTACATATTATTAAGAATATATATGTTATTATTGTTGATTTATTTAATATAAAAGTATTAATAGAATTATATCGGTTGTATGAGTTTCTATGACAACGATGTTTAAGATTCCTCTTAAAATTAAAATGACGCGGAATATTTTTCTTTAAATGATGTTACCAAAAGGGTTCACTCTGGGAAAGGCTCATTTATATCAATAAGTTCAACATTCACATATGTGACACTATTCGCGGGCTGGGGGAAACCCATAGTATGAAAAATCATTATTAGTAAAAAAACAAACATAAAGTTTCGCTATGCGCTTAGCGTCGTACTATTGATAATGATACCTTAAGAGTTTTTGAATATTTGGTTGAAGTGTGCAACGTTTGTTTTCGTGAGTACAAGTCCCATTGGAACCATGTTTCGAGAGTAATATTGCATAGTGTACATTTCTCTTTAACATTCAGTCAAACAATTATTGCTGCTGTACACATATACCTGGAAAGCAACCGCAATTAAATTGTGCAGTCAGATGAAATACGGTCAATAGAACTTGTTTGTGGGGTGCACATTATTAACAATCATTTCTGCTCTTGAAAACAAGAACAAAAACATATATTAGCATTCGATTCATTAATACTATATCTGCGCCTACGAGAGATTCAGAGCACAAAAGGGCTCTTACAGTTATACAAAAAACAAGATTCCATACAAGCATTTTTTTCCGCAATTGTCAATACCTCAAGTGACATCCTCGTTAGGAATTAATAATCAATAGTTGCTAGCTATATGAATTAATTGCACATTATAGTACATAACAGTAAAAAATCAAAATAATTGGTTTAATAATTGAACTTTTGACAACTCAGCATTATCAATCACAGTACAATAACTCGAACGTTAAATACGCATTAACAGTAAAAAAAATGGCTTCCATCAAACGTTGACATTTAATTATAAACACGTACATGAAAAGACATGAAATATTCTGATAACAAGGCAATCTGATTATAACTGCCGTGCATCTATCAATATAAGTTCTCATTTCTGTTAAGAATGGAGAATAAATATATCATCAGCAATTATTGCAAATTGACGGATGAGAAAAAGAAAAACAACCTTTGTCTTTGTACAGCAAGTCACCCATTATTAAGATTTGACAAATAGTTTCGACATACGGGCACTAAAATATTATATGAATTAAATATTCATGTTTCACCGTAAAGCAAGTCTTCATTTTCTGTCTGCATCTGTATAGGTTTTGGGTTGTTTTGGACTGTTAATTAAATTATGTCCTTGGAAAATATTAATAATGCATATTCAGCCCATACAACAAATATCTGCAATATGGAATCGTGAGTAAAACATTACGGTTGTTGCACGTGGTGCGCGACGATACGTGTACATTTTGTGATTTGGTCGGGCAAAGTGTGAAGTAAGGCTAGTCTTATAATCAACTTTAGGCCGCAATGCTTCCGAGGCTGACCTCAGCTTTAATTGTTTTTATGCTTAGTGTTGTGTTTTATGACGGCTCTGTTTGAGTATAATACTTGCTGATAGTAATTCAAAATTATCACCGGATATTGTTTCTAAAGTAATAGTATGCCTTTAGATTTACAACAGCGTCTTATAACAAACTTAAGGCCGCAATGCTTCCGAGGCTGACCCCAGCTTTAATTGTTTATATGCTTAGTGTTGTGTTTTATGATGGATCTGTTTGAGTATAATACTTGCTGATAGTAATTTAAAATTATCACCGGATATTGTTTCTAAAGTAATATTATGCCTTTAGATTTACAACAGCGTCTTATAACCAACTTTAGGCCACAATGCTTCCGAGGCTGACCCCAGCTTTAATTGTTTATATGATTAGTGTTGTGTTTTATGATGGATCTGTTTGAGTATAATACTTGCTGATAGTAATTCAAAATTATCTCCGGATATTGTTTATAAAGTAATATTATACCTTCAGATTTACAACAGCGTTTTGTATATTTTGCATGCTTATTACGATAGATCATATGGAAGCTTAGCCGCAACAATTCACTTCTATATTTTATAGAAATATTGTACATCTTTATTACGCTGCCACACATTTTAATACTTTATAGATCCAATGTGTTGTGAGGGGTGTTTGTCAATAAAGTTAGACATAGGAATCAAACCAAACATAACGTTGCCATTGTGATACGATTCCAACTACCAAATAACAGCTTAACTTTGAAGAAAACAAATTGGCGTATAATGATATTATGTCATTGTTGTCATCAAACCGATATTTTGAGAAATATTTACATAAAATATAAAACATCAAGTGCGCAAGGGATAATGGAAAATATTAATCTTATAACTTTACTGAGAACATTATTACGGTAATACATATCCTCTCTTGTCGCTTGTTATCATAAAATTAAACTAAAAACTATGTTTTCGCTATTTGAGAAATTTAGTCGTCCAAATACAGAAGACTTCAATACATATGTATAAATTTACCATGTCAAAATAACATATTAAAACTGTAAACGCAATTAAATAATGGTTTTAAATTGGATAGAATGTGCCCGAATGCATATGTCTCAAAACACTTATTTATATTCAGTGTGATTACACTCTTCCATGGCATGCATTCAGAGAAAGGCAATACAATAATCCTGAATGAGGGGTTATATTCAATTCTTAGACATTAATTGATTGCGAGTCTTTATGGAACAGTTTTCATACAAAGACTACAAATTGAAATTGTGTTAAATTCTCACTATATTTCTGCTGCTATTTAAATGTTTGAACAGTATCTAAACTGCAACGTGTAGTTAGAGGTAATAACGTCAAAATGGGGGTTTTACAGAATAAAACTAATACAAAACTTCTAAATTAAAAGTTAATTAAATTTATTTTGAAAACTAGACACGTAATAATATATTTACGTGTGATTTGAGAAAAAATGATGTTCTCTTAAAGTCGAAGAAGCTACTGAAGTTGAAGACAAGTACAATATGCTCTTTACCCCCATTGTCAAACCAATTGATGACATTTTCGTGTGACATGTAGCCTCCTTGGCATTTATCGGATAATGAAATGATGAAATACGTTATTGACTCAATAATGTGTTGATAGTTATGGGATTTAATAGGCCATTATAGTTCTGTCTTTGTTGGTTACTCAATTTTAACGCGCCTTTATTACTTGATTCAATATTCAACCGTTTGTTATGTCAATTCAATTCAATCGGGTCATTGATTTTAATCCTAGTCCTAACGTGAACAATCACAATCATTTCGGCAACAGACACGCAGTCGCATTTGAATGCACACATTATATTGAAACTTTAAAAATCAAAAAGGTTTAAAAGAATATCATTTTGATTCGCATTTGTAGAAGCAACTTTTCCAGAACAAAGTTAGATTCATTGCAATAGTAGCACGTCGCTGTCATTTCCCGCGTTCTTCTTCGTGAAGCAAGCACAGTTCCTGACAACTGTTAATTGACCCATACAATTGATTCAAACAGCACGTAACGTACTATGCTAGTGGATTCTTATATGTTTGTTTTTAAAACTAATGCAATCGAAAACTTCATAAAACGTTAACATGGATATTTGATTTGATAAGAAAGTGCACATTTCAAGTTTGATGTAAACTGAGTCACACGTGAATGTCTTTTTAAAAATTATTTGCTATGATTTACAGTTAATAAAAAATTCGTAATTAATTTAATTTAATCGTGAAAAGCTCAGTTAGCTTAATTATAATTTATTTGTGTTTATTTATTCTCATAAATGTATCATTTTAAGTATAATGTATTCAATTCATAATAAAAACAAGATCAATTATTATAAAAAAGTATCATAAAACATGTTGATACATTAGTCCTATGCAACGTCGTCTGGAGCGTGTAACTAGGCAACGTCGTCTGGATGATCGTGTAACGTCGTCTATATTGTGCTTCTAAGAAACGTTGTCTTGATTAGATTGCTAGGCATTGTCGTATGTATATGATGACAAGGCAATGTTGCCTGTATGATGTGATCCATGCTCACCTCCTCAAAAACATTGCCAAGGACGGCATTCGCATTCAATACTATTATAAGCCTAACTATAAATGATGCAAAGACATTATTGTTTGCGCAAGTCTGTTATTGAATTAAAATAGGAAACGATTTATTAAATTCGCGACTCCTAACTTCATTTTCTCGATTTTTATAGGCTGGATTTAGACTTTATTGATTACTTGTTAATAGACACATTCTGCGTGACACACGAATTGAAGTTGACATGTGAATGAGTCGCAATGCATCGCAGAATTGACCAAACCATGACTCCGTTATTTCATGTTCATGCGCAAAAATTAACAGACTTTAAACTGCAACGCGTCTGTTTGTGGCGTAACTGTCTGCCGTTGAGCCCGAAATTGGGTTTTCTAGTTCTTATATTGTACCACATATTTTCATCCTTAGTGGCAACCAGTATATATTCAACGATTTAAGCAGCACTATTTTACCTTGACAAAAATTTATAACTGTCAAAATAAAGCAAGAATCCAGAGCATATTTTCATTTTTACATACGTTTAAAATAAAAAGTTACAACACTTGTTTATAAAGTAATTGATTACTCACAATGTTTCACTTTTCATAAAATATAAAATAGACACATGCAAAACACACACACACACATATATATATATATAAATATATAAATATATTTATATATATTTATATATATATATATATATCATATATATAATAAAACTTAAGTATAAGCAAATTTCATATGTGCTCGTATGTGATTGTATATGTATATTGTTTTATGGTTTTGATTTATTAGCCTATGTACTGGTGCAATCAGATGGGGACTATATTAATCAATATATCGAATAACTGTTATCAGAAATGCGGTTAAGACAACGCAACTATGTAATTGATAAGAGTGATACATGTTTATGTTTTCTATCAGTATCTGGCCGACGTCTTGGGAGTAGCAAGAAACAAAGTTGCCATATTTCTTATTAATTGGCAATTCCAAGCAAAACCTGATGAGAAATTATTGATTACACAAAATAATTGACTCACATAATACATGTGTCAATGCAATGACAGAAGCACACTGATATACAGTATTGCATCCGAAAATGTATCTCTTTCGTGAGGTCAATAAAAATGTTCACAGGTCTGAACAATCATATACACATCGACATAAGCATTTTGCTGTGTAATATTTATGATCATAAGTTGTATATCGCCAAATTGCAAACGTATTTCTTGACATATTTATTAATTCCAACCAATTACACAAACAATAGTATGAGGACTCTTTTTTTCCGGAATATCAGATATGTGATATACTAAACAAAAGCAATAGAGTCGCCACTTGAAATACTTAATCAAACATACTTGCCAAATAATGCCAAACGAGACAAGATCAATGAATTTGCAGACAGGAAATATAACAAAAAGGAATCATGCTGTTTTCAGTAATCAACCGACACATAGGGTATATTGGAACAACCAAGACCATTATAAGGAGAAGCATTCTCGTTACTATCCGCTAGTCTTTTATGTACGTCGGGTTACTTATAGCGTATGCGATACATGACAATATATAAAGAACACGTCTAAACAACTGACCACTGCTCCGGTCTCCGCCTTAAAACGGTCTATACAAAGTAATGCAGGATGGGAAGGGTTGCGGCGGGGTCCGGGTTTCAAAATGGTTGAATGGCATGCGGAAATGCACACTAAGCCCAGATGAAACGCATAGCCCGTCAACAGTAATCCTAAAGTACAAGGCTACCCGCTGTTACTTCGCCCATCGTAAGTAAAGGTCAGTATTTTCAACCTCGATGCATTGTCATTACATTGAATTTGTTCAATAATTTTAAATCGCGTCAATTTCGACGGCTATTTCTACACGTTTGAATATATCAACGATATCACAATATTAACACACTGATGGTAATGCATACATTATTACAATTCGTTTTTAAGCATCTTTTCTGTTTCTTTGTCACATGCATTGAGTATCAAATGAAGCATAGGTTAGATACGATCAGTATAAATGGGGACACATATCACTGATAATTGCCAATAAAGACCTAAATTGACAACACGACCTATGAATCAAGTGTGCAAATATCATGAACAGCATGCAAACAAAGACGTGAAAATGAGTTACAATTATGGCGCGCTGCTATCGGAGAATCAATCTCAACCATTACCGGACTTGTGTTGCTAAATTTGCATACAAACGTTGATTCACCGCGCATACACGTCCCTTTGTCATGCATCATGCTTTTACTGAAGTTGTTCTTCAATTAGTATAGGAAATTAGCAATGACGTTAAATTGCGTTTGTAAGTCTATTTAATATTGTTTGTATAATATTTATAAACTTTTTTTCTTTTGTCCATAAATGCAATATTTTCGAGAGCAAATAATTCCTTGTTGTGCAACCTTACGTTAAACCACAAGATAAACCTAAAGCTAAATGTTTTAATAAGTAATTCAATTACTTAAGCATAACATAATTCTAGGTTATTATAAGGCAAAAATAACGTATTTCTTACCAAGTAAATAGATAAAAAACGTCATTTTCTTTCAGATGAATTCGTAATAGCATTCATTTCTCATATGCAACTCTACTGTTAAGTTTCTTGAAAGTCAAACAAACATCTAGCAGCATTTGTATTAGAAATGTAATCTGTAGTTCTCAACGACACTACCAGAGCAGTAATGGGTTCCTTTAGTCAAACGCAATTAAGAGGCTCCACACAAATGACTTCTCCGTTAATTCAGTCAATGCCAGGCTTGTGGTTCATTATTCGAAGGAAAATTGTAGCCATGCCGTTATTGTGCCAAGACATAAAATTACCATCATTAAATACATTATTGACTAATGAAAAAGTTGCCAATTCTCTATTTGAACTTCATTTCACTTTGTAGTGAATGTGTTGTCGTGTTTTTCTTTCAGTGATAAAGTGCCCTTTCCTTTGCACGTATAATGACAACGAACCAATACGTTAGTGAATGTCTACATTCAATTCAAACTTCTAAATTTTAATGCAAACATGAAAGACTAACTTGTATTGATATAACATCAAATGATAGTATGTTCATCAAATGAGTCGAATGTGATATGTAACGCCAGATCGTCTTAAATGAAGCCAAGTTCAAACAATTAGAGGAGATGCAAGAACACCATTCACCAAATAATACTTTTCTATCTTAAATATTCAACAGGCAGTGTATCCATTTCCATAGTTGTTAGTTAGTAACTAACAAGTGCGTTGACTTTTACAAACCTCTTTAAACGAAATTCACACTTTTCAAACTCACTCATACCCTGTATATTAGACTGTAAAATATCAACACGTTGTTTTATATATACATGTGATGTCTTTGGAAGAAAAAAAAATCCCAAATTAAAAAACATGCTCTTAACTGTGAATACGTAAAATGTGTTAGCAAGTGTAAAAACATAGTGCACGTGAAAGCAAATATTTATGCATATCATAATACTTTGTGTGTACACTGAACAGAAGTCCACCTCAACATATGCATATTAATGTTGTTGTTCTAGCTCGCCTTATGCGTATTGTGCGGTTTACATCATGAATTGCAATACAAGTCTTTTGTTGGCAAATAACCACAAGCATCTTGAACTCTAAACGATTATACGGAATGCGTTTTACAAAATCAGAGCTAAAATATGCATAAGTAAAAAGCACATTCCTGCAAGAATACGTGTGTACCTGACACGTAAACAGGAATTTAAAAACAAATCATGCAATGTGGAGAAAATTAAGAAAAGAACAAATCTGATAACTGTTATCACGAACGTTTATATTTACACAAGCAAAAATGAGGTAATACTGTATTGTTTTGTGTTTTGTCTTATACACAACGAATTCAGACTTGTATTTAAGAGCTTAAGGTTAAACAAAATAGAACATAAAGTTATTGTTGTTGTCCGTGACAAAAGTCATTGTTTTCCCAAAAGTAGTTTGCTCTAGAGCATAAGGCCTCAAAGTGGTATAGTATCTAGCTATCACGAACAAGTTTGGATGCTTTCAGTGCAATTAACTGGACACATTCATCTAAACATGAATCTTTAGACGATAGAAGATCTTGTCTTGTAATTATTTCTGTAAGAGCTTAATAAAGATTGATCGGGTCGCGTTTCAGGAACTACTATGTATTGCTTGTGATTGTTCATAATTTGACTCTTCAATTGAACAGAAAGCTAGAATGTGGCGGCTCTTATTCTGCGATCGACAATTGTGTTACTATCCACGTACCCTTTACCGTTCCGGAGTTACTTAGTTTAAACCTATTTATTTTAGCTCGATTGCATCGAAAGCCGTAGGCTTATATAAACGCTCTCGAGTCCGTTTCCTGGGACTATAACCAGTACTTGGTGTCTTTGAGGTAGATCAAAGGAACGCTCCCAGTGGGGTTCGAACCCATGACCTCCCGATCGCTAGGCGGACACCATATCCACTACGCCACGGCGATCTTACGGAGTTACTTACTTGAAGTATCCTGATGGTACATCAACGTATATAGCCGATGCACTCATTGGTTGATCTACCATCATGGTGTCCTTACGATAATAGTAATGTGTTATTATTCAAATACTTATCGCAGTTTTCAGATATCTGCAATATGATCATGATCGCATTCTATAAAATAGACAGAGATCAAACGTTGACTTAGCGATTTGAAATAAATCTAGGGCTATTTGTGTATGCCTATCTGATTAAACCGCACATTTCTTTAGGAATTGCTATTGATACCAAAAGATTTATACATGTTAATATATATCTGGCGATAATTACACCCGTTAGTATAAACTGATCCTTGTCGTGATACATGTACTCATCTTTGTGGTAGGGTGTCATGTGTTTCACTAAACATATCGTCTCCTCATTTTGGTCATGAGTGGTAAGTTATTTTAAAATAGCTTGATGAATGACACATGTACAGTTTGAACAAGATGGTAATGGCCTAATTTGACCTTTGACCTCGAAGTGTGACTTTATTCTTTGAGGTAGGTAGACGAGTGTAACACAAGACACAGCGTCTTATGATGTTTACAATTTCTGAAAGTTTGTTGACTATCATACGAACACTGGTTGAGAAAGCGAGCGGACATAATCAAAACGCCATGTTTTGAAACAATCAAGGGCAATACATCAGAAGCGCCTGGTAATATTTTGCTGGTTATCCGACTCTGCCCACATTTGATGCTTATAAACATTTTCAGAAAGTTTGGTGAGAACCAGATGAAAAATAATTGAGTCAGAAGGCGTAAATCAAAACGTACGGAAGGACATACAGCCTGACCTACGGACTGCGGAAACGATATGTCTATCTTCGTGGCGTTAAAACAATCAAACGACATCATAGTTCTAGTAAAGGGCATGCTATCGATTGCAATTCTTTGCGCTATTTAAAACTATTGAAGGAATGTCAAATTACTTTACTTTTATATTTTAAAGTTGGGATTTTTACGACGGTGTACCTTAGTGTGTTACATTATGTTGTTACATACTAAAACTGCATGTTATGCAATTAAAACGGATATGAACGAATAATATTATAAACCAGAGATGCAAAACTGTCTCTTTGACAGTCGGAATAATCATTACGTCTCGTACACATCTCGATTGACGTGCAACTGTATTGTTATTAGATCTAATTAAATAGGCAATTTTGTAAGACATTCCGATTTGCAGGCCACAGTCAAAATTATGCGGTTAATTTCGCGGTCTGAAATCATATTCAATGAACTCTATGCGAAAATAATACTAATTATTTGGTCGTCTGGTAATTTGGTTCCCCGTCCAGTCCAATTACGCACATCAATTTTACGCTCTTCGCATGAGAATAATATCTCGTTATTTGGATGCTTGTAAATACACAAGAAACAGTGGAAAAGAACGTTTGGCTATAACAGTGACTTAACGAAACGTAATACTCAAAATATACGTTAATACTATTTCGCTGCACAATGAAATAAGCTATGCTGCTGCTACTACTACTATTACTACTATTACAACTACAACCACCACCACCACCACCACCTCTACCACCACCTCCACCACCACCATCACCACCATCGCTANAACGTTTATATTTACACAAGCAAAAATGAGGTAATACTGTATTGTTTTGTGTTTTGTCTTATACACAACGAATTCAGACTTGTATTTAAGAGCTTAAGGTTTAACACAAAAAGACATAAAGTAATTGTTGTTGTCCGTGACAAAAGTTATTGTTTTCCCAGACGTAGTTTGCTCTAGAGCATAAGGCCTAAAAGTGTTATAGTTAGTATCTAGCTATCACGAACGAGTTTGGATGCTTTTAAGTGCAATTTACTGGACACATTCATATAAACATGACTCTTTAGACGATAGAAGATCTTGTCTGGTAATTTTTTCTATAAGAGCTTAATAAAGATTGATCGGGTCGCGTTTCAGGAACTGCTATGTATTGCTTGTGATTGTTCATAATTTGACTCTTCAATTGAACAGAAAGCTACGCAGATTGTGGCGGCTCTTATTCTGCGATCGACAATTGTGTTACTATCCACGTCCAGACGTTACTTACTTGAAGTATCCTGATGGTACATCAACGCATATAGCCGATGCAATCATTGGTTGATCTACCATCATGGTGTCCGTACGATACTAGTAATGTGTTATTATACAAATGCTTATCGCAGTTTTCAGATATCTGCAATATGATCATGATCGCATTCTATAAAATAGACAGAGATCAAACGTTGACTTAGCGATATGAAATAAATCTAGGGCTATTTGTGTATGCCTATCTAACTACTACCACCACCACCACCACCACCACCACCACCACCACCACCACCACCACCATCATTCGAGTATTTTGTTTAATCCAATATGTTACATTTTGACATTCGTTGATATTAAGTCGAGGTCCATTTGAAGATTCAACATAATAATGCTATAATCTTAACAGATACAAATGCAACTTGGACGCAGAGAGTAAACACACAAACAACGCTTCTTATAACAGAAATATACGTTCTTTTCGCAATATTTAACAAGGTTTTATTATGCACGTTCTTATGGGAAATAAACGCAGACGATTACACATATTTACAAATAAATGATAATTGTTCGTATACTAATGCACATTTTCGCAGGTATGTGCGATATGAGCAATTTGAGGACTGTCAATGGTACAAGTATAGAAAGTCCTGCCGAATCTGCAAATGGTTTCATTGAAACGTAACCTACATAATTGTGTGCACATGCTATGTGCACCTTTTAATGCGGTTTTTCTATAATAAGGAAAAGTATGATTATGTATTTATTATATGATAATTTCTTTCTAATCATTATACACTGAAACACATAGTTTTACCTTTCAGAAATGTTAATTTCATTTGCCCTCAACAATTTCGGAGATAGTTTACATCTACTATCACATGTGTATATTCGTGTATGTTGTATTTCCTTTTACACGGAGTAAACTCGCACTCAAATTGTATTACATTTTCGAAGATGGCTTCTATCGCAGTTGACTCCAACGATACTTAAACTAAGTTTCGTAACAAAGGAATGTTCTATTTGGAACGCATGAGTCATCTAATGGCACTAATTAGCTTAATGTCAAATCTCGCTGTGTGACTGAAATTTGACTTCGATGCGAATTGTATCCCAGGCAAAACTTATGGCACTGGTTCGCGCATTGTTGTTACCGACGCAACGGCGTAACCGCCTGTAATTAAAGGTTATTATCTCCTATTAAACGCTCATTTCTGAGATTTATTAGTGTCCGACTGGTCAATTGTGGCATTTAAAAATATCTGAACATGTTTTTGCTTTAATATAGAATAAAATGCTCTATTGTGTGTTTTGTATTTTGGTAATAAGGAATATTTCCTTTAAAAGGAAATATATAATACACGTTTTCATGAATTAATCAAATTATCGCACACCCTTAAATAACCTAATAGTATAATTCTTTACAAATAATATAGCCAAATTAAAAATATTACGGACAATATATCGATATTCTTAAAAACTATGAAACATCTTAAGAATACATTTGAGATGATTGAAACATTTTCTGATTAAATTAGATCATATACTTCGATCAGTTGATTAGTAAGAGAGCATGGGTAGCCATGCTGGTCGCGTTAATATGTATTCATGATTTATATGGCTATAATTCTCAATAATTCCCAATAGTAATTTAATGACATGCATTGGGATACAAAGCCTTATAAGGTCTTCTCGTTTAGGTCCGTCGACACGCGTTTACTTGTTTTGACACACGGCTGGGCTATCATTAAATTCCAATTATGCTGTAACTGCTTGGTAATAAATAACACAGTTCGGGCGAAAATCACGGAGGGCAAACATAATTAAAAGCTTAAACATGCTTTCATGATTTTTTGCAATATAAAGGCCATCATACATTAAAATAAAACGTTTAGCCATAGCATTAACTGTTATAAACAACTGATTGTAGTTCAAGGTTTTATTTAAAAAAAAAGATATGTCATTTTGGATGTGTCATTAACAGAAACGACACACGAGACGGTCTTCTTAATGCACCGCCTCAACCGGAGACAAAAGTGATTTACTTTCAGCATGTGGTTATAAGTGCAGCAATCAGTTTTCAGAAAACGACATTATCTCAAAGATAGATTTTAACGAGTGTGTCTAATTGGAGATATATACGTGTTTGCGAATCACATTTTATCTCAGTACGCCGTGCATTATATAATATTTTTAACATAACCAACATTATAAAAACGTTTTCTGAATAGTTCTTTTATAATCAAATGGACAAATGTATGTGATATATTGCTATTGGCGCTGTGTATCGATTAGAAATATAAAGCCTCAATACAGAGTTAGAAAAGTGCTGTAGACCCATTGTTGAATAAGTATGAAGCTGTATGATTTGTGTATGTACATGGTTAAAATAGATTTCATCTTGACACAGATACGATAAATTGAACACGACAACTGCTGTTAAGAAGTGTTTGGCAACAGTATCTTAGGTAATACGTAGTAGTTGTCATTCGAATTATTTAAACACACAGACGTGCATATATTAATGTACCTTACCGATGAAAGCACTTGAGTAAACCCCATCATTTATTTTGTTCAAAATAAAACGAAAAGATATTATTTTGAAATAACATTAATAACTCGATTTAAGTTGGATGCTTACAATTGTACTTTTAACAACACTCCATCGCCAATCACAGTACAATAACACTAGCTTATAATATGCATTAACAGGAAAAGTATGGCTTCCGTCAAACGTTGACATGTAATTATAACAACGTACCTAAAACAACGTAAATGTGCTGGTAACAAGACAATCTGACAAATGCGTTTCCGAATTGTGATAAATATAAATCGTATGTCGGCTTAATAATGAAGAAAATCATATGCCATCAAAAATAATTGCAGATAGTCAGACCTTTAAAAAAATGGGTTTTCTGTTTAAAACATCGCATCCAACAGCAAGTTTGCTTGAGACAGGAGTTTGTATCTCTTCCATGTGTATTTCGATAGGTCATGTGTAAGCTTACTCTTTTAGAAAAATATCAAATTTGTTATTTACTATTATTTGCTGGTCCAATTATCAATCTTTATTTAGCTGCCATTATACTGGATAATTGACGGATTCATCTGTCTCCCGCGGGTGTTTGTCAATTCATATGCTTAGTTAATTGCACCTAATAGCTATAAGGATCACTCCTGAGATCAAGAAATTATTATGATTGACTTCCACGTACCCAATAACAGCCAAAGTTTTAGTTGAATCAAAATGGGCTTCTCGTATTATTTTAGTGTTGTCGCCAAACACATATTTCGTGAAATATATACAGTATTTGAAAAATATTATATACATGAATAAAAACAAGCTTTCTTCACATACTATGACGGTATGGATTGAAGATTTTTCAATAATGACGTTACCAAAATAGGGTTCGTTGGGGCCGATTTATTTATATATAGCAATAAATACAACGTTCACATAGGTGACGCTATTCACGGGAGCAGGAAAATCAGCAGTAGTAAAATAATAATTAATTTATTAAAATACACATCACGTATCGCTGTGAGCTTAGCATTGTACTATTCATAATGATGCGTCCAAATGTTTAAATATTTCTTTGAAGTTTGCGCCTTTTCTAAGCGTGAGAGCATATCCTATTGGAACCGTGTATCGAAAAATAACTTTGCGTTGTGTATATTCCTTTTTTAGACATTCAATAAATATATTATTGCTGCTCTGGTGTAAAAATATATGGTTGAAATATCCGAAATTGCATCGTGTAGTGAGATGATATACCGTCAATAGGAGCCGTTTGTATGGTGCAAACTATCAACAATCGGTACCTCTTATGAACTTTAGACTCGGAATATATACGAGCACTTAATGTTAGATTCAATAATTCTGTCGTTACGTCTACTTCAGATATATTGCAATAATGAACTATTTTAGTAATTAAAACATAAGATGCTACGCACAAGTTTTCTTTACCGCCAATGTCATTACCTTAAGTGACCCACGAGTAAGATAATTTAACCACCATGCAATTTTGCCAGAAAGAAAAACATAAACACCATTGCATACTCTTGGGGACTTGTCTTATGCATCACTTTTCAATCTTGAATATCTCAGTTATGAGTAAAGATATTGAATTAAAATTTGAAATGCGATCATTTGACTTCATTATATGCAAGCTCAGGATAAAATCATTCATCCGTGACGATTTGACGGTTTAGCACGTGGGGTATATGTGGTTCCATATTTTTGTACGTGGAAATGGTAAAACGTGATATTATTGATATGTTTGTTTTTTCATTTGCATACTTTTGGAAGGGTTCTTACACCATTTACATTAATGTTAATTCGCAATATGGCTCGGATAAATATAGAGGCGCCCAACCGCGCAGTAGGCATGTTGCAGGCCGGTCAGTCATAAAGACGTGTAAGTTAATGCGGTTTATAAATACTCCGTAAAATATTACGTTTAATGTTTATGCATCCTTACTGTATTAGATATAACTAATTTAAAATATCGTAATATTTAGTTAAGAAAGTTGTGGATTGTTTGTTTTTAAGGTTGCACGTGTCTTTGGTAAACATATGTCCTCCATAGTTAGGCTGAAATTCCAAACTACCGGCAGATGTCCCAAGGCAACCTCGCAGGAAGGTTACAACAGCATATCAAGATGCCCAGATTATTGCAAATCACCTTGAAGACCGTTTAAAGACTGCAGCAGATACAGAGAAGTCAACTATTGCAACGCACGATAGACCCGTATGTTCTTAAATAGTTGTAAGGCGGCTCTGTGCTCAGGGACTGCGAGCTAGGCGGCCTTTTCGGAGACTCATTTTGACACCAGGCCACCGTCAGTTGCGTAACCGTCAGCACCAGAGGATGACACGAGCAGACTGGACAAACGTCCTGTTCACTGACGAGAGTCGCTTCAACCTGTACTACAACGATGGACGGATGCGCGTATACAGACGTCGTGGTGAACACCTAAACGGTCATTGTGTTTTTCAGCGTGATCCCTATGGCGGTGGCTCCGTTATGGTGTGGGCTGGAGTGTCGTTTCATACCAAGACAGATTTGGTGATACTTCAAGACAATCTGACCTCTGTTAGATATCAGCAGGAAGTTTTGCTCCCAGTTGCAATTCCGCACCTACGGGCCGGCGGAAGCGGCATGGTTTTGTTGCAGGACGGAGCACCTGCTCATAAAGCACGCGCAACGCAGGCGTAAGTAAAACAACAGAGCGTTCGTCTGATTCCTTTCCATCCAAAGTCACCCGATCTTAATGTAATCGAACACCTTTGGACAGGCGGGTACGCAGAAGACCAGTGTTACAACTCACTCTACGTGAATTAGAACAGGCCCTTGTGGAAGATTGGCGTAATATCCCTCAACGTTTAATTATTAACTACATTGCTTCCATGAGAAAGAGATGTATACACGTTGTGAGAGCCATGTGAGGACACACACAGTATAAGCCAGTCGAATGTGTGATATTCGTGCTTTTCACGTTGTTATTATTTTAAGTTTTACGAGTTTGCGATTTGGACTTTTGAAGTGACATTTTCAATTTGTTAAGTTGTATATTTTGTTGTTTTTCAATTGCAATTAAATTTTCATGAATTTTCAGATATATAATACATTATTCTTGGTACAAATTTCAACACAATCTGTTCAAAAATAAGTGAGCTAAATTGATATGATTACGTGATGCGTTAAAAAAGTCTCCAAGTGTATATTATTTACTCAATAATGTGTTGCTAGCTATATTAATGTATTGAACATGACAGTACATAACAATAATAAATCAAACTAATTGGTTTAATAATTGAACTTTTGACAACACTCCATCAACAATCACAGTGCAATAACTCGCACGTCAAATACGCATTAAAAACAAAAATATGGCTTCCGTTAAACGTTGACATTTAATTATAACAACTTACATTAAATACATAAAATATTCTGATAACGAGGCAATTTGACAATTTTTGCCGTACACTTATCAATATAAATTCTCATTTCTGTTAAGAATGAAGAAAATCATATATCATCAGAAATGATTGCAGATTGACAGATAGGAAAAGGAAAACTGTTGTCTTTCTACAGCAAGTCACCCATTATTAAGATTAGACAAATAGTTACGACATACGGGCACTTAAATATTATATGAATTAAATATTCATGTTTCGCCTTTAAGCAAGTCTTCATTTTCTGTCAGCATCTATAGGTGATTGGGATTGTTTTGGACTGTAAAATAAATGATGTACTTGGAAAACATTAATAATGCATATTCGTCCATACAACAAATATCTAAAATATTGAATCGTGAGCAAAACCATACGGTTGCTGCACGAGGTGCGCGACGATACTTGTACATTTTGTGATTCGGTCTAGGCAAAGTGTAAAGTTAGGCTAGTATTTTAACAAATTTTAAACCGCAAGGCCTCGCATTGACCGTTTCAAGGCTGACTCGAGCTTTAATTGTTTATATGCTTAGTGTTGTGTTTTATGAATGATCCATTTTCGTATAATAGTTGCTGATAATAACACAAAGTTATCTCCGGATATTGTTTCTGAAGTAACATTATGCCTATAAATTTACAGCAGCGTGTTGTATATGGTGCATGCCTTTTACCATAGATCATTTGGAGCTTAACCGAAAGTATTCAATGCTATATTTTAGCTGGAACTTCTGTACATCTTTATTAAGCTCTATTAAGCTGCTACAAAACTGGATACTTTACATATCCGTCTGTATTCAGAGGGGTGTTTGTTGATGGATATTCTAAGATATAAGAATCAAACCAAAGATAACGATGCTATTATGATTGGATTCCATGTACCCATTAACGACTTAACTTTGGAAGAATACGATTTGGCTTATAATGATATTATGTCATCGTTGTCAGCAAACCCATATTTTCAGAAATATATACATCATCTAGAATACTCGTTCAAGTGCACAGGGGCTAATGAAAATCTTAATCTTATTACTTAAATGAGAACAAATATTTCACGGAAATTCCCTGAAAGAAAATAAATAACCTCTCGTATCGCCTGTTATTACAAAATGGAATTTTAAACTATGTTTTTTCTATGTAAGAATTAAAGCGTCTTTATTCAGACGACTTAAATGCATATGTATATATTTCCATGTCAAAATAGCATATTCAAACTGTAATATTAATTTAATAATGGTTTTAATTTGGATAGAATGTGCTCAAAATGCATATTCTCAAGTCAAGAACACATATTGAAATTCAGTGGGATTTCACTCTGCCTTGACATACGTCAAGAGAAAGTCAATACAATAATCCTCAATAAGGTTTTATATTCATTTTAAGGCATTCGTGGATTGCGAGTCGTATTGGGACAGTTTTCAAATAAAGATTTTTTATTGTGTGTAAAATTCTCACTATTTTGTTGCTGCTTTATAAATATGAGTACAGTATCAAAATTGCAATGTGTAGTTAGAGGTTTTTACGTCAACATGGGCTTTTTACAGAAACAAATTTAAACAAAAATCTAATTAATTAACAGTTTATAACATTTCGTTTGAAAACAAGACAAGAGATAATATATTTACATGTTATTTGAGAAACAAATGATGGTCCTTAAAAGTCGAACACAATCCATTGCAATAATGGGCTCCTGTAGTTGAAGGCAATTAATATGTTTCACAAATATGCTTTTTACCACCATTGCCAAGCAAACTGATGAATGTTCGTATGACATTTTAACCTGCCTGGTATTTACTGGAAAATGAAATCATGAAATAAATTATTGACTCAATATTGCGTTGATAGTTATGTGAATCAATTGGCGATTATAGTGCTGTCTGTGTTTTTTACTCAATAAAAACGCACTTTTATTACTTGATTTGTTACATATTTAACAGTGTTCTTTTTCAATTAACTTCATTCGGGTCATTGATTTTATGCATAGTCCAAACGTGTAAAATCTCTATTTTTGCGGAAACATACATAATAATGATATACTCTTAACAGATACAAATGCAACATGGACTTTTTTTTTTTAATTTACGATACAATGAGCTCATTATTATGTGACTGATATATACACGCACTAATGCATTATTCAGTGTTCGGTTGAGTTTATCTTTTAATCTGTATTTGAAATATCTGGCTCAAGTTCATCTGAAAATCAGGCTGAACATATCCCGTGATTGTACAATTGTGCCCGTTTTCGTGTACTTTATTAGGCATGTATTTTACCACAATCAAAGTAAAGGTACATGGCGTGGTCTAGCGTAAATTTAAACAGATATTCTAATTACTTTTTTTGTTAAAACGTATATAGTGATTCTATTCACTGTTTTTCATTACACTCCAATTTGTCCTATAGGTATTACAATAATGAACTTTGTTATACTTACCCATTTATTACATCAGATGATTAATAATATTCACCCTATATTACATGTTCTATGAGTGGTGTCACACGCACCACCGTTGCTTTAACTTGAGCATAGGTTCGAGCATGTATTTCCTAAAGACACTGCTATACAACTTAAGCATGTCCCATTCTTACAAATGGTACAATGCAAGAGACGTTTGCATCCTGGCATAGCATCGCTATAACATTTCTGATAGCAGTAGTCTTGGTAGACAGTGACAGCTTTTGAACAATGGACTCTTAAATGGTAAAAGCAATTGCTGCTACTTAATTTACAATTTGCTGGATATTAGGTAACGCAATTTCTACCATTTGGTGTTCCGTCGTTGAAGTATAATATTTCTAAAACCTAAAATCAAATTAAATATAAAAACAAATTATCAACAAAAACAACAACAGCAGTTGAATCTTAAATTGAATAAAAGAGGCAGTAGATCATTTATGAAATCATAAAGAATATCAAATTGTGTGAAACATTCTTTACAATTTTATACAATTCGGAGCCGCCTTACGACAGAAAGGAAGCATTATATAAACATATGTTTGTTAACGGTGTAAAGTTCAACACGTGAAAACAATGCAACCTTATTGTAGATCGATAACAATAAAAAGCAGTGAAATGTTGCCATAGCGATACCACATCCACTCAATCCTTTACTGTACAATTGACCGTTTGTTTATCAGTGTTTTTTTTTAAATGTTTTCGCAAACAGTAGATAACGGTATCCTTGTATCATAACATGTCCTTGGGCAGTCATTTATCATAGAAATAAATAGAGGATATTTGTTGGAATTGGTGGAATATCGATTTTATTCACGAGTGATCGTAGAAAATATATTTTTCGATGTTAACGAGCGAATTAAAATCAATATTCCAGCAAATCCAACTAATTTTTTTTTTATTGTACCGTTTATTTACACTGTAAAAGAGTTTAACTGGATAATTTCGCTGGAATAATGACGTCGTTAGGACAACAAAATGACGTTATTTCACGTTAAAACAGTGAAAATTATAGGTCATTGTCACTGTTGTTTTTCACTGTTTGAAACAGAGAAATACAAGTTTTAATTCACTGATATTCTCTTTATACTTCCGGGAAGCATGATATAAAGTTGTAAAAATTAGAAACACGCGTGAACATGGCCTAAGAACTATTTGCCAATTTGCGTCTAAATTAAAGGTGTGAGTGTAGTTTGGTACCTAAGTTGTGAGGAAAACATTTTGTTTCAAAGTCTTAATTTGACAGGTAAATCCGATCATAACCCAGACGAGTAGCTGGACATCTGGATCCAGTAACTCTGCCATAACATAAGCCAGTTATAGCCTTTTGAAAATAGAACGTGTTTTGTTAGAAATGTCGAATGTGTGCTATGTTTACGATTGTGTGTCGCCCATATATGCGCGCCTCACTAAGGTATGGCGGTCTATATTGATTTAGAAATTCATTTTGCAACTGGTAGGAAGAGTTATTCTTGCATGCATGTTGTTTTACAATTTCGTCAAAATAACTTTTTTGTTAAAATTTATAAAAATAATGATTTGATTTTGAGATGTACATTCCGTTGCTTTTTTATTTCGTTTGCTTGACCAAAACCTATAAAAAAAACTGTTTATCTCGATTGGATTGGCTCCAGTAATACCAGGGATTACATTAACAAGAAGCAAGTCAAACCGGCCACTTAATGAAACAGCCCTCAAAAAGTGAAACCGGCCTCATTCTGTGAGAAACTGATATGAAGCCGGTCACAAGAAAGGGTAAAGCAATTCACACACGCTATGGTTTTTATGTAATTTATTATTTATTGTTTTGTCTTATTAATTTCCGTTTGAGCTCAGGAATGGTACGCTTACGTTTTGAAACCCAACTTTAACGTACTTGTATTCCGCAAGTGTTTCTAAAGAAGACGTGATCCTACGTCATTTTTGCGCTCAGTGTTCTCACATAGTAACCGGCTAAAACAACCCAGTTAAGTATTCACAGAATATTAAAGAGAAATATCAAGAAAAACATGGATCACAACACTTTTGTATATTTCGTTCTTTGTTTATCAGGTATACATGTGTCATTTAAATATCTGTATGTGTGCGGCTAAATGTCAATGATTTACAGGTAGAGTTTACTTGAGTTACACGAGTACTTGTGTTGCATGTGTGGCATGCATGTCATGATTGAATTTTCTGCGCCTTATTCTAACTTAATGCAAGGAATATTTTTAAAATTAAAAGTTCATCATAAGATGTATTAAAATGTCGATTAATAATGATTTTATGATTATACCACTTATGGCTAGGATTTGTGCAGTTCAAACATGATGCATCCCAAGCTATGGTTTTGTGTGGAGCTCCAGAATCGTCTGATGAAAATCTGTCTCCCTAGTAACTCAAATTCTATTTTCCTTAGCAGTTTTGTTCCATGTGTAATGTAACCATGTTTTGTTTGCTTGTTAATAAATAAGCATCCGATTTAAAATTGATACATTCATTGTTCGAAGAATTGCACTTGTTAAAATGTTTAGACGGAACAGACTTAATTCCTTTCCAGGATATGGCATTGTGTGAGTGAAAAGAAAAGGACCAAAATCATGTACTAAAAAACTTGACATTTATGCTTGCATGTGTCGATGATGAATCATTTACTTGTTTACTCTGACTCATATATCTGCATCCGATACCACACTTATACTCTTAACCTAACATACGTGTTGTTTTCATAACAATGACTCGCGTGCCGATTTCTTAATTGTGGTTATATCTTTAGATGATATGTAACTTGTCATACACTTAGCAAGAATGGCCCATTGATAAGTCGATGTTAAGCACTTTCGACCAATACGTTGAATATTTGCATGTTAAGTCCAAGTTAGTAGAAAGTCGGTACTTCTAGCAAGTATTAAGTGAAATGCACTTCCGAGCAATCTCAGGATTTTGATACACTCAACCATTCAAGTATGTGGGTTTTATGACAATGACTCATGTGCCTATCCTTTAATTTGTGTTATATATTTAGATCATCTTTATATATATCGCCAATATATTATATGATAATCATATCAAAATATTATCACCACATGACTTTTAATCACGTAAATAACGTGCTTGGCTGTCTTGATTACTCTTCAACAAAAACACGTTATCCCAAAAATATACTGAATATAAAATAGACGTTCCATTCAACATTTTATTATTTAAATACACATTAAGACCATCTCAGTTTAAACAATCCATTGTTTCTGAAGTACTGTGATGACGTATATAGTAGAGTGAGGTATAAGGAGAACTTGAACTGCTTGTTATATAGCGACGCGGTAGAGCGTCTGTATTTTACCCCGGGTGGTCCCGGGTTCGATCCCCAATGTTGATGCGGATTTTTTGTATATGGGTTGCATTTTAATTAACATATACTTATTTGGTATACACTATTTTATTATTTTTAATTTTAAAAATTACATAATTATTTCGTTTCAGTTACAAATTGAGCACACCTCTCTAGCTCTTGTTATTGTGCAGGTGTTAGAAAATATCGACCTCGCCGAGGAGCTTGGTACAGACCAAATGCGAAAAATGTTGTTTCAAGTATGATGTGTTGAAGCATTTGATTACATCTATCAGAAAATATTGATAATGGACAAATACTGGGAATCGCAATTGTACATAACATTGCAAATAGAATGGTTACAACCGTGTTATGCGCTGCCATGAAGGATGATTTATAAATTCGGTTATAATGGGGCTAACTTAGTCCATCTACAAAATTTATGATGATTTCTGATATGTATTGACATTCCGAATATAACGAAACCAACTCACTGATCGTTCAATTAACGATTTCAAAAATGTTGTTGCATTTTCCATTAAGACCCTTACTATAATGCATGTGAACAGAAACGAATAAGCAAACATCAACAAGTATTTGACACAGTATTACACTTTCTTAAGGTTGCGAACACGATTGCATTGTCTTTTAATCAAATAAATATCGATATGATATCAATTTAACAGTTAAACACTATAATATGTTTAGATTAAATTATAAAATATAATACAATAGTTCGATCAATTAACATAAGAACACGTGTTTCAACAGACATAAAACAGCGAAAAATATATAAAACAAAAACGCATCGTGGTCCATATAAGTACAGATTTCAAATGAAAATGCAATCATGAAATACAAATAGTAAAGAAATAAAAATACTAATGAGAAACTCATTTATGGTATCATCATATTGTATATATGTCTTTTTATAAGTATTCTAATACTTGTGGAAATGATACGATCTGTTTCGCTAAATATCTAATCTGAGTTGTGTCCTCTGAGCGGACTTTCATTCATCCTTTTATACACTGGAGAAGCATTCGTCCGGCTAAGCTTATATGTTTTCGATATTGTCGTCCACAGAACGTCTGCAAGAGTCGCTGCTAAAGAGCACCTAAACGTTGATAAAAAGGTATTGCTAGAAAACCACGACATTTACGGAAAAGGATTGGGAACACAATAGAAAACACACTAAACACACGATTGACCTTCATTGGAAACAAATGTGAGTACATTTTATTATTTTCATGTCGAAAAAGATATCCCTTTTTTACTAACAGCATATAAATGTTATTCAGTATAACGTTTTTTATTAAATATTACTTTTGACAATCGAAATTTATATTTTTTTAAACAAAAAAACAGCATAAACAACACATGCGCTTTACGAAGAAACAGAGCACATCTTTTAACTTTGAAATTATGGACATATTATTCTATCATGTGTTATAATTGTATAAATTCTATAATTTTGCGTTTAAATAACTCGTGTAAGGAGAAACTTACATTCCCACATGGTGAGATGTAGCGTGCTTGATCCGAGGCAAGTGTTTCTGCGGGTGATTCGTCATGGTCGTCTGTACTTCTCAAATCAATAGGTCCCTGATAAGTTGTCTCCGTGATTTCGTTTTCGACGGAGTTTTGCAGATGGACATTCCCATACGAATAATACATGGTTGTGTCGACTAGTCTACTATTGGCTTCCTCTGGACCATCAAGATTGTAGTAAATGTTGTCATCTGATGGGTGATATATGGAAAATAGCAGGTTACTGTCCTATAGTTGTGTAACGTATCATGTTAGGCTTAGAATAAAAGAACGACGAGATTACTTTATTGTAGATTCCGAGTAATGTGACCTACCTCCAAACATTGACTGATATAACAACTTCCTTGTCGCGTGATATAAAAACATCAGATAGCGGTATCTCAGGCAGTTATAAATGTAGTGGTATGATAATCGGTATAACAATGCGCACATTTAAGCAATGAACGTGTGTACTTTAAACGTGTTTGCAAACAACAATGAATATAAGAAAACGACAATAATTAGAAGAGACGCATTGCTGTGGTATATATTCGCAATTTCATATGTAAAGGGAATAACGTACCCAGTTTAGCACCATTGTAGTATACAATGTCTATATTGCAAACATAATACAAACATAACATAATACAAAGGTTTGCTCTTTTTTGGTACGTATCATATGCTGTGTAATTGCCATACCATCGTGGGTAGTCAAGTAGATAGAATTGGATACTGCTTGAATAGGTCCTGTGGACAGTTTAGGCCTCTTCGACACCTTTCTTCTGAAATGATGAGAATGATTTACTTCGTTTGGTATTCAATATGGCTCTGTATACATGTTTATGTATTTCGGATTGTTAACATACATAATTGAACATTCTGCATTGTCATTGGGTTAACATCATGTTTATTCCCAAATAATTTGAAGAAAATAACATTATAGTAATGATGAGTTTTCAATAATAAAAAAATGGTATTTTATTTGTGTAATAATACAAAGTTTCGTAGCATCGATTATATCGCTTAAAACATAATTTATATGATTTCTGTATACACTGTGTATACTGCATTTGATATTAAAATGTATTAAATAGTTCACGTGAACAAAATAGATCCAGATTATAAATTCATTGATCAGGTCCCGCTACCTTCTAGTTCGATAAACGATTACTGCTACGGCAACGAACACTACAACAACACCGACGATAATTCCAACTACGGGAAATGGATTGGAAGTCTCTATTTTTGTTGTAGTCTCATCCTTGAAGGCTGTTGAACCTATTATATGTAAAGTTAAAAGAAAATCCTTACCAGACAACTAAACACGGTCATAAATTAACAAAATTTAATTATTCAACCCACGGCAATTTTTGCCTTAGTGTTTTCAAGCACTTTTATTCAATTATATGTGGAAGTTAAATATTTGAAGCGTTCACAGTGAAGTGACCCGACCGTTTCTGGGCACTTAAAAGAGCAAGGGGCGCCTCTGGCGTTTGGTGTCTCCGACTCGAACCCCAACTAAGACCTCTCCTGGGACGGAGATCAAATAAACACTACTCAAATAAAGTATCGAAATGTTACCATTCATTAAACTTGGTTGAAGGTATCTCAATCATATATTAATCTTGCAATTAGCATACAATTGTATGCTAACTCATAACTTAACTTATGCAATTTTACAGCAAATAAGTATGGAAGCGGCGCTTGTATGTCACCTTCCTGCTTGAAACGCGGTCTGGATGTTTACGGACAGTGGGATTGAAAACACAGGGCAGGGGTCTTTTTGACTCCGCGATCGAACCATATATTATTATATATTTATTCAAACCAACTATAGATTCCATCGATAGCAAAGCATTTGCATAATAGTATAAATCATAATGTCATAGCCAACAATAAGATAATAAGTTACGAATATATCAGTACCCTGGCATTATATCAATATATGATTAATTAAGCAGATTTGCAATACAACTTTATGTTATAGCACATACGTTTTAATAGAAATTTAGATTTTTTCTATCAAATTAACCACGGAAACAATTGTTGGATATATTCTTTAATAATTATCCCATCCTTAGTAAATATCCCATTAACATCATCTATTATATCAAGCATACTATGCACTCCTGCAACTTAAACCAAGTAAATATTGAAAACAATTAAAAAGGACAACCTGTTGGCCCGGGCGGCAAGAGGGTGGATATGGGATCACTTGTTTCAATACTTCCGCTGTCGTAGTCTTGGGGGCCGGGTGGGATGTGCGGTTGGGCCGAGTTCGGCTGGGTCGGTGTGGGTGCTCTTGTAGGGTTCGTATGTGTCTGCGTGCGTGCTGTAGTAGGGTTTGGCTGGGTCTGCGTGGGTGCTCTTGTAATATTCGTATGTGTCTGCGTGCGTGCTCTAGTAGGGTTTGGCTGGGTCTGCGTGAGTGCTCGTGTAGGGCTCGTATGTATCTGCGTGCGTGCTCTAGTAGGGTTTGGCTGGGTCGGCGTGGGTGCTCTTGTAAGGTTCGGCTGGGTCTGCGTCGGTGCTCTTGTAGGGGGCGGTGGGGTCTGTGCGCTGGAGAGTCCAGCTTCAGACCCAAGTATACAATTGCCTAATAAATCACACTCGTCCAAAACACATCTCTTCAAACAGTTGCTTTCACATTTTGCATCGTAGTGCCCATGTTTACAACCCTCGGTGCAGAATCCTGTTCTTGCATCACAATGACCAAACTTGCAATTGTGAGGACAGGGTTTGTCGCATGTCAGTGGGGACTGAAGATTCCCTGTCGCAACTCCACCATACCAGCCTACTGTGCAATTTCTACACGTGCCTCTGTCGCAGCTATTACAATTGTGATTTTTGCAGTTGAGGTCTGTAGAATATTTTTAAACTTAGATTAGTATAAATCATAAAACGACAAACATATATTATCACAATACATAACGAAACCCCGTTAGATGTTTTGTTCTAGAAGAATGCCACTGAACTTACTATTTTCTTAAGAATTAAGAACAATGGCCTCCACAAATTTCGTCAAAATGCTTTATAATATTATTGGATTCGGAACAACATGTTTGTACTTTATTTATATTTCTACCGCGAACGTTAATCAGACAACCATATAGACGGACCAACGATGGGATCACGTTTTGCCCTCTGGTTCCAAGACGTGTAACACAAAGAAACGAGCATCTACGCACCAACTTTTGTCATGTTAAAATGGCATGATTTGTTTTCTGTTCAAGTATGAAATGAAAGTGAATTTAACTTACAACTTGATGTATTCGGCACCGTTATAATCCATATGAAATAGGTAATAAACGATGTGGTCCACATGGCTTCTATTTACGGATGTTTTTACGACAATCGCTGTTTGCAAACACAATAAGTATTCTATGCAATCAATGCAATACTTCGCAGTAATAAATTTCATAAACTGAAAAAGGTTTCCTTTTATATCATTCCGAAGATGACAGAAAGTTCGTCAAATGATCTATATTCATTGAAATCGGGGTTCCCCTTAAGCCTAAGTGTTTCAAGTATTTTTTATTATTATTCAGCATGACATGTAATCCTTGACACTTACTATATCATCAAACGGAAATCAACACTTGTAAAACAATTGTATAAACAATACGTCACAAATGTAAATTTGGAATTAATAATCGGAATAATTTTAAAAAAAAGTTTTTTTGTTATTCATTCATTTTGAAAACGAAGTCCTATTTATGTTAATACTTTAGAATACTTATTATGATCAGTTACGTTTTAAAGGTTACTCAATTTAGTTTGGAATTTGGATAAATATCCTTTATAAAAAGATTTGGTTATTTTGAAATGTTCCTATTTTGTAAATTGTGTAACCGATAATTACTGTCTCACGACTAGCTTTGACAACTATTATGGTGTACCGATATCTTCTATAAGCAATAACGAATGTATCGGTAGAAGATAATAGTAAATTAAATTCATTTTAATTATACAGAAAGTTACACAAATTATTACACCTTTTCTTATAATACTTGTTCATCTTAATATTTTTGAGAAAGTGACAATGTTAACATGCTCTATTTGGACAATCTATAATTCCAGGCTTATTCAATCTCCATGCTTCTGTTTGAAGGCGTTGTGTAGGTACGCCTTAATATTATTTTAAATGTTGGTAAACTTTGTCGTCTTATATACGGATTACCTTTGCTGCGTATTTTTCTATTATAAATAATCTTTAAAGGAAATATATGGTACGGTTGAAACATCGGTGGCTTGAAAGAAAACAACAAGAACAAAACACTTTATTTCGACCGGTGCAAATGTTTGTAAAGTGACAATTCAAAAAGAAATGTCAAAGATAGGCATTATATACAAACATGCGAAATAATAATCGTTACTTAATACAAATATTAAACCACATATAATAATATCTCAGGAAGTAACTGAAAAATTTCGTTCCTATACATGCTAAATCAGATCAAGTACAGTTTTGTTTGCTTGTTTATAAATAAGCATCCGATTTAAAATTGATACATTCATTGTTCGAAGAATTGCACTTGTTAAAATGTTTAGAACGGAACAGACTTAATTCCTTTCCAGGATATGACATTGTGTGAGTGAAAAGAAAAGGACCAAAAGCATGTACTAAACAACTTGACATTCATGCTTGCATGTGTCGATGATGAATCATTTACTTGTTTACTCGGACTCATATATGTGTCGTGTTCTGAGAAAACTGGGCAAAATGCTTGTGCGTAGATTGTCATCCCAGATTAGCCTGTGCAGTCCGCACAGGCTAATCCGGGACGACACTTTCCGCCTAAACTGGATTTTCGCCAAGAAGAGACATCATTTAAACGAAAAATTCCATAAAAGCGGAAATTGTCGTCCCTGATTAGCCTGTGCGGACTGCACAGGCTAATCTGGGATGACAATTTACGCACAAGCATTTTGCCCAGTTTTCTCAGAACGCGACACATATCTGCATCCGATACCACACTTATACACTCAACTAAACATGTGTGGTGTTTTCATAACAATGACTCGCGTGCCGATTTCTTAATTGTGGTGATATCGTTAGATGATATGTTACTTGTAATACACTTAGCAAGAAAAGCCCATTGTTAATTCGATGTTAAGCACTATCGACCAATACGTTTAATATTTGCATGTTAAGTCCAAGTTAGTAAAAAGTCGGTACTTATAACAAGTATTAAGTGAAATGCACTTCCGAGCAATCTCAGGATTTTGATACACTCAACCGTTCAAGTATGTGGGTTTTATGACAATGACTCATGTGCCTATTTTTTAATTTGTGTTATTTATTTAGATCATCTTTATATATATCGCCAATATATTATATGATAGTCATATCAAAATATTATCACCACATGACTTTTAATCACGTAAATAACGTGCTTGGGTTTCTTGATTACTCTTCAACAAAAACACGTTATCCTAAAAATATACTGAATATAAAAACGACGTTCCATTCAACATTTTATTATTTTAATACACATTAAGACCATCTCAGTTTAAACAATCCATTGTTTCTGAAGTACTGTGATGACGTATATAGTAGGTTGAGGTATAAGGAGAACTTGAACTGCTTGTTATANTACATGTCAGCAAAACGTATCGAAATCTTTGACAAAGAGTAGCTCCGATTACGACTCAATCAATGCGTTTTAAAGAACAGGCCTTGAAGATGCTGTGTGCAAAGTATCATCTAAAAATATCTACTGTTTATCGAGAAACGCAGTCTTGAATATCAAAGTGATCCGCTATGGGTAATGATCCGGTAATGGTAACTTGACTGTACATTCATTGTTCGAAGAATTGATCTTGTTAAAATGATTAGAACGGAACAGTTTATGATCAACTTAATTCCTTTTTAGGATATGGTATTGTGTGAGTGAAAAGAAAAGGACCAAAAGCATGTACTAAAACACTTGATATTCATGCTTGCATGTGTCGATGATGAATCATTAACTAGTTTACTCTGACGCATATATCTGCATCCGATACCACACTTATACACTTAACCTAACATGTGTGGTGTTTTCATAACAATGACTCGCGTGCCGATTAATTGTGGTTATATAGTACGATGATAAGTACATTGTCTGACACTTAGCAAGAAAAGCCCATTGTAAAGTCGATGTTAAGCACTATCGACCAATACGTTTAATATTTGCATGTTAAGTCCAAGTTAATTGAAAGTCGGTACTTCTAACAAGTATTAAGTGAAATGCACTTCCGAGCAATCTCAGGATTTTGATACACTCAACCGTTCAAGTATGTGGGTTTTATGACAATGACTCATGTGACTTAATTTGTGTTATTTATTTAGATCATCTTTATATATATCGCCAATATATTATATGATAGTCATATCAAACTATTATCACCACATGACTTTTAATCACGTTAATAACGTGCCTGGATCTCTTGATTACTCTTCAACAAAAACACGTTATCCCAAAAAATATACTGAATATAAAATAGACGTTCCATTCAACATTTTATTATATAAATACACATTAAGACCATCTCAGTTTAAACAATCCATTGTTTCTGAAGTACTGTGATGACGTATATAGTAGGGTGAGGTATAAGGAGAACTTGAACTGCTTGTTATATAGCGACGCGGTAGAGCGTCTGTATTTTACCCCAGGTGGTCCCGGGTTCAATCCCCAATGTTGATGCGGATTTTTTGTATATGGGTTGCATTTTAATAAACATATACTTATTTGGTATACACTATTTTATTATGTTTAAGGTTAAAAATTACATAATTATTTCGTTTCAGTTACAAATTGAGCACACCTCTCTAGCTCTTGTTATTGTGCAGGTGTTAGAAAATATCGACCTCGCCGAGGAGCTTGGTACAGACCAAATGCGAAAAATGTTGTTTCAAGTATGATGTGTTGAAGCATTTGAGTACATCTATCAGAAAATATTGATATTGGACAAATACTGGGCATCGCAATTGAACATAACATTGCAAAAAGAATGGTTACAACCGTGTTTTGCGCTGCCATGAAGGATGATTTGTAAATTCGGTTATGATGGGACTAACTTAGGCCATCTACGAAATTTATGATGATTTCTGATATTTATTGAAATTCCAAGAATGTAACGAAACCAACTCACTGAAAGTTAAATTAACGATTTAAAAAATGTTGTTGCATTTTCCAATAAGACCATTACTATTATGCATGAAAAAGAAACGAATAAGCAGACAACAACAAGTATTTTACACAGTACTACACTTTCTAAATGTTGTGAACACGATTGCGTTGTCTTTAAATCAAATAAGTATTGATATGATATCAATTTAACAATTAATATAATATGTTTAGATTTAATTTTAAAATATAATACAATAGTTCGAACAATTAACATAAGAACACGTGTTTCAACAGACATAAAACAGCGATAAATATATAAAACAAAAACGCATCGTGGTCCATATAAGTACAGATTTCAAATGAAAATGCAATCATGAAATACAAATAGTAAAGAAATAAAAATACTAGTGAAAAAACTTATTTATGACATCATCATATTGTATATATTTCTTTTTAAAAGTATTTTAATACTTGTGGAAATGATACGATCTGTTTCGCTAAATATCTTATCTGAGTTGTTTCCTCTGAGCGGACTTTCATTCATCCTTGTATACACTGGAGAAGCATTCGTCCGGCTCAGCTTATATGTTTTCGATGTTGTCGTACACAGAAGGTCTGCAAAAGTCGCTGCTAAAGAGCACCTAAACGTTGATAAAAAAGGTATTGCTAGAAAACAACGACATTTACGGAAAAGGATTGTGAACCGAATAGACAACACACAAAACACACGCTTGATCTTCATTGGAAACAAATGTGAGTACATTTTATTACTTGCATGTCGAAAAAGATATCCCTTTTTTACTAACAGCATATATATGTTATTCAGTATAACGTATTTTAAAGTTATATATATTTTTTTAAACAGCATAAACAACACATGCGCTTTAGGAAGAAACAGAGCACATCTATTAACTTTGAAATTATGGACATTATTCTATCATGTGTTATAATGTATAAGTTCTATACAACGCGTGTAAGGAAAAAACGTACATTCCCACATGGTGAGATGTAGCGTGCTTGATCCAAGGCAAGTGTTTCTGCGGGTGATTCGTCATAGTTGTCTGTACTTCTCAAATCAATGGGTCCCTGATTTGTTGTCTCCGTGATTTCATTGGTGACGGAGTTTTGCAGATGGACATTCCCATAAGAATGATACACGGTTGTGTCGACTAGTCTACTATTGGCTTCCTCTGGACCATCAATATTGTAGTAAATGTTGTAATCTGATGGGTGATATATAGAAAATAGCAGGTTACTGTCCTATAGTTGAGTAACGTATCATGGGAGGCTTAGAATATAAGAACGACGAGATTACTTTATAGTTGATTCCGAGTATTATGACCTACCTCCAAACATTGACTGATATAACAACTTCATGTTGGCGTGATATGACATATATCAGATAGCGGTATCTCAGGCAGTTATAAATTAAGTGGTATGATAATCGGTATACCAATGCGCACATTTAAGCAATGAACGTGTGTACCTTTAACGTGTTTGCAAACAACAATGAATATTAGAAAACGTCAATATTTAGTGGAGACGCATTGCTATGGTATATATTCGCAATTTCATATGTGAAACGAATAACGTACCCAGTTTAGCAACATTCTAGTATACAATGTCTATATTGCAAACATAATACAAACATAACATAATACAAAGGTTTGTTCTTTTTTGGTACGTATCATATGCTGTGTAATTGCCATACCATCGTGGGTAGTCGAGTAGATAGAATTGGATACTGCTTGCATAGGTCCTGCGGATAAATTTAGGCCTCTTCGACACCTTTTTTTTGAAATGATCAGAATTATTTACTTCGTTTGGTATTCAGTATGGCTCTGTATACATGTTTATGTATTTTGGATTGTTAACATACATAATTGAACATTATGCATTGTCATTGGGTTAACATCATGTTTATTCCCAAATAATTTGAATAAAATAACATTATAGAAATGATGAGGTTTCAATAAAAAAAATAGATATGTTATTTGTGTAATAATACAAAGTTTCATAGCATCGATTATATCGCTTAAAACATAATTTATATGATTTCTATATACACTGTGTATACTGCATTTGATATTAAAATGTATTAAATAGTCCACGTGAATAAAATAGATCCAGATTATAAATTCATTAATCAGGTCCACCTACCTTCTAGTTCTAGTTCGATAAACGATTACTGCTCCGGCAACGAACACTGCAGTAACTGCAACAACACCGACGATAATTCCAACTACGGTAGGTACTGGAAATGGATTGGAAGTCTCTATTTTTGTCGTAGTCTCATCCTTGAAGTCTTTTGAACCTATAATATGCAAAGTTAAAAGAAAATTCTTACCAGACAACTAAACACGGTCATAAATAAACAAAATTTAGTTATTCAACCCCCGGCAATTTTTGCCTTATTGTTTTCAAGCACTTTTATTCAATTATATGTGGAAGTTTAATATTTAAAGCGTTCACAGTGAAGTGACCCGAACGTTTCTGGGCACTTACAAGAGCAAGGGGTGCCTCGGGCGTTTGGTGTTTCCGACTCGAACCCCAACTAAGACCTCTCCTGGGAAGGAGATCAAATAAAGTATAGAAATGTTACCATTCATTAAACTTGGTTGAAGGTATCTCAATCATATATTAATCCTGCAATTAGCATACAATTGTATGCTAACTCATTACGTAACTAATGCAATTTTACAGCAAATAAGTATGGAAGCGGCGCTTGTATGTCACCTTCCTGCTTGGAACGCGGTCTGGATGTTTACGGACAGTGGGATTGAAAAGCAATGTCGACTCTGGGCAGGGGTCTTTTTGACTCCGCGATCGAACCATATATAATTATATATTTATTCAAACCAACTATAGAATATATCGATAGCAAAGCATTTGCATAATAGTAAAGGTCATAATGTCATAGCCAACAATAAGATAATAAGTTACGAATATATTAACACCCGAGCATTATATGAATATATGATTAATTAAGGAAATTTGCAATACAACTTTATATTATAGCACATACGTTTTAATAGAAATTTAGATTTTTTCTATCAAATTAACCACGGAAACAATTGTTGGATATATTCTTTAATAATTATCCCATCCTTAGTCAATATCCCATTAACATCATCTTTTATATCAAGCATACTATGCAATCCTGCAACTTAAACCAAGTAAATGTTGATACCAATTAAAAAGGACAACCTGTTGGCCCGGGCGGCAAGATGGTGGATATGGGATCACTTGTTTCATTACTTCCGCGGTCGTAGGCTTGGGGGCTGGGTGGGATGTGCGGTTGGGCCGAGTTCGGCTGGGTCGGCGTGGGTGCTCTTGTAGGGTTCGTATGTGTCTGCGTGCGTGCTCTAGTATGGTTTGGCTGGGTCGACGTGGGTGCTCTTGTAAGGTTCGGCTGGGTCTGCGTCGGTGCTCTTGTAGGGGGCGGTGGGGTTTGTGCGCTGGGGAGTCCAGCTTCAGACCCAAGTGTACAATTGCCTAATAAATCACACTCTCCCAAAACACATCTCTGTAAACAGTTGCTTTCACATTTTGTATCGTAGTGCCCATGTTTACAACCCTCGGTGCAGAATCCTGTTCTTGCATCACAATGCCCAAACTTGCAATTGTGAGGACAGGGTTTGTCGCATGTCAGTGGGGACTGACGATTCACTGTCGCAACTCCACCATACCACCCTACTGTGCAATTTCTACACGTTCCTCTGTCGCAGCTATTACAATTGTTGCAGTTGAGGTCTGTAGAATATTAATAAACTTAGATAAGTATAAATCATTCAACGACAAACATATATTATCACAATACATAACGAAAACCCCGTTAGATTTTTTGTTCTAAGAGAATGCCACTGAACTTACTATTTTCTTAAGAATTAAGAACAATGGCCTTCACAAATTCCGTCAAAATAATGTATAATATCTATTAGATTCGGAACAACATGTGTGTACTTTATTTATATATCTACCGCGAAAGTTAATCAGACAACCAGATAGACGGACTGACGATGGGATCACGTTATGCCCTCTGGTTCCAAGACGTGTAATACAAAGAAACGAGCATCTACGCACCAACTTTTGTCATGTTAAAATGGCATGATTTGTTTTCTGTTCAAGTATGAAATTAATGTGAATTTAACTTACCACTTGATGTATTCGGCACCGTAAGAATCCATATGAAATAGGTAATAAAAGATGTGGTCCACATGGCATCTATTTACGGATGTTTTTTACGACGATCCTGTTTGAAAACACAATAAGTATTCCATACAATCAATGCAATACTTCGCAGTAATAAATTTATTAAACTGAAAAAGGATTCCTTTTATATTATTCGGAAGATGACAGAAAGCTCGTCAGATGATCTATATTTCATTGAAATCGGGGTTCGCCTTAAGCCTAAGTGTTTCAAGAATTTTTTATTATTATTCAGCATGACATGTAATCGTTGACACTTACTTAATCATCAAACGGAAATCAACACTTGTAACTCAATTGTATGTACACGCGGTAGCGTTTGCGACCTCTGTCAAGAGTAAATCGAGTGTGTATTTCAAGTACCAAGCACTTTCGAACCTAAAACTTATCAAATAAATTTCTTACTAACGAAATTCTTATAACTGAAGTAAAAGTCGTTTTCGTCAACAGCTGATGTTTTCTTAGAATGTATTATATCATTTCGTGGGACAAAAGCTTTAAGGTTACGTTAAATTGCATATGACATCGAGTANGTGTAGGGTTCGTATGTGTCTGCGTGCGTGCTCTAGTAGGGTTTGGCTGGGTCTGCGTGGGTGCTCTTGTAAGGTTCGTATGTGTCTGCGTGCGTGCTCTAGTAGGGTTTGGCTGGGTCTGCGTGGGTGCTCTTGTAAGGTTCGTATGTGTCTGCGTGCGTGCTCTAGTAGGGTTTGGCTGGGTCTGCGTGGGTGCTCTTGTAAGGTTCGTATGTGTCTGCGTGCGTGCTCTAGTAGGGTTTGGCTGGGTCTGCGTGGGTGCTCTTGTAGGGTTCGTATGTGTCTGCGTGCGTGCTCTAGTATGGTTTGGCTGGGTCGACGTGGGTGCTCTTGTAAGGTTCGGCTGGGTCTGCGTCGGTGCTCTTGTAGGGGGCGGTGGGGTTTGTGCGCTGGGGAGTCCAGCTTCAGACCCAAGTGTACAATTGCCTAATAAATCACACTCTCCCAAAACACATCTCTGTAAACAGTTGCTTTCACATTTTGTATCGTAGTGCCCATGTTTACAACCCTCGGTGCAGAATCCTGTTCTTGCATCACAATGCCCAAACTTGCAATTGTGAGGACAGGGTTTGTCGCATGTCAGTGGGGACTGACGATTCACTGTCGCAACTCCACCATACCACCCTACTGTGCAATTTCTACACGTTCCTCTGTCGCAGCTATTACAATTGTTGCAGTTGAGGTCTGTAGAATATTAATAAACTTAGATAAGTATAAATCATTCAACGACAAACATATATTATCACAATACATAACGAAAACCCCGTTAGATTTTTTGTTCTAAGAGAATGCCACTGAACTTACTATTTTCTTAAGAATTAAGAACAATGGCCTTCACAAATTCCGTCAAAATAATGTATAATATCTATTAGATTCGGAACAACATGTGTGTACTTTATTTATATATCTACCGCGAAAGTTAATCAGACAACCAGATAGACGGACTGACGATGGGATCACGTTATGCCCTCTGGTTCCAAGACGTGTAATACAAAGAAACGAGCATCTACGCACCAACTTTTGTCATGTTAAAATGGCATGATTTGTTTTCTGTTCAAGTATGAAATTAATGTGAATTTAACTTACCACTTGATGTATTCGGCACCGTAAGAATCCATATGAAATAGGTAATAAAAGATGTGGTCCACATGGCATCTATTTACGGATGTTTTTTACGACGATCCTGTTTGAAAACACAATAAGTATTCCATACAATCAATGCAATACTTCGCAGTAATAAATTTATTAAACTGAAAAAGGATTCCTTTTATATTATTCGGAAGATGACAGAAAGCTCGTCAGATGATCTATATTTCATTGAAATCGGGGTTCGCCTTAAGCCTAAGTGTTTCAAGAATTTTTTATTATTATTCAGCATGACATGTAATCGTTGACACTTACTTAATCATCAAACGGAAATCAACACTTGTAACTCAATTGTATGTACACGCGGTAGCGTTTGCGACCTCTGTCAATAGTAAATCGAGTGTGTATTTCAAGTACCAAGCACTTTCGAACCTAAAACTTATCAAATAAATTTCTTACTAACGAAATTCTTATAACTGAAGTAAAAGTCGTTTTCGTCAACAGCTGATGTTTTCTTAGAATGTATTATATCATTTCGTGGGACAAAAGCTTTAAGGTTACGTTAAATTGCATATGACATCGAGTAAGTTCGATTTAAGCAATTCTTGTTTTATGATGTTATTTTATTTCTTTACAATATAATAGGACCTCATGTACACTTGTGCATATTATACGACCTATGAAGACAAGTAATGTGGAGCACATGTTGTCCGTCACGCAAGCCTGCCAATAAATCAACAGTCTTCTCTTTTTGTTTTATAATCTCCAACAAAGACATAATACTGTCTGTAATCTTGTCTATCAATACAAGTAATATATAGAGGAAATGCATATTTTTTTGTAGGATAGTTCAATAAAAAGAAACAAAAATAAGACATTATGCATTAGCTTTAAATCCTGTGTATGATGTTTAAGTCTGTCTTTCTTGCATGGTAAAGGTATGCATTATTTTCACTTTACTATGCTCATTGCTTTGTATGGCATTGTCTCTTATTATATAGATAACGTATGAGTTTAGACGTTTTGCATATGTATTTGTATACGTATTTGTTCCAGTCTTGCAATAAATTATAGTGGATTTTTTTTAATGAAAAAAAAACAATCAACATCCTTCTAAGAATGAAAGCCAATCCTAAACAGCGACACGTTGAGATGGTAACTGAAGACAGCAGGTGTTTAGTATTCCTCAGACAAAGTCTTTGTGTCCCACAACTATTGTCTATAATTACCGTCATTTCCAAATGTATTGTGTGCAAAAAAACACATAGTCTCAGTTAGATGCACACAGGATATAGAAACTTGAAAGCACAAAGAGGTTTCAACGAATATCATTTTGATACGCATTTTTGAAACACATTTTTCAAAATTAAGTAAGTTTCATTGTGTTAATAGCACGTCGCTGTCATTTCCCGCGTTCTTCTTCGTGAAGCACGCACAGTTCCTGACAACTGTTGTTTGACCCTACAACAGGATTCCAACAGCACGGTAATTAGGCTAATGAACTCCTAATATTTTTGTTTCCTAAAACTAATTCTTTCGAAAATTTCATCAAAACTTTAACATTGATATTTGATTTAAAAAGAAAATCCACTTTTTAAGATTGATGTTAACTGACTCACACGTGAATGTCTTTTTAAAAGTTACTTGCTTTGATATACATTAAATACAATTTATGTGATTAATTTAATTTAACAATCGTGATAAGCTCAATTATTTTAATTATAATTTATTTGTGTTTATTTACTCTAATAAATGTAAAGTTTTTTGTATTATGTATTCAATTCATAATAAAAACAAGACCAATGATTATAAAAATGTATCATAAAACATGTTGATAGATTTGTCCTATGCAACGCCGTCTGGATCGTTTTACTAGGCAACGTCGTCTGGAAGATTGTGTTACTAGGAAACGTCGTCTATATTGTGCTACTAAGAAACGCTGTCTTGATTAGATTGCTAGGCTTCGTCGTATGTATTTGATGACAAGGCAATGTTGCCTGTATGTGGTGATTAGACGACGCCGTCTTGATCGTGCTAGGAAGCAACGTCGTCTGGATCGTGTTACTATTCGACAAAGTCTTGTTCAGATATTAGGCAACGTCATCTTAATCATAGTTCAAAACAACGTCGGTTGTATCATATGAATAGGTTTATGTCGTCTGGATCGTGTTAATAGGCAACATCGTCTGGATCGTTTTGCTAGGCTTCTTTGTCTGGATACTGTCATTTGACGAAGTCCTCGGGATCGTATAACTAGGCATCTTGTCTGGATCGTGTCACTAAACAACTTTATGTGGACTGATTTACTAGAAAAAAACGTTGTCTCGATATTGCAACAAGGCAATATCGTCTGGTTAGTGTTACAAGGCAACTCCGTCTGGATCGTTGTACTAGGAAACGTTATCTGCACATTGTTATTAGGCAACTAAGTGAATATGTTCGTATTATCACCACAATAACCTTATACCGATCCATGCCCACCTACTCAAAAACATTGCAAAGAACGATATTCGCATTCAATACTATAATAAGCCTAACTTGAAACGACACAAAGACATTTTTGTTTCATTTTCATTCTTCATTTTCTCGATTTTCATAGGCCGGATTTAGAATATATTGATAACTTGTTAAATAGACACATTCTACGTGACACACGAATTGAAGTTGACATGTTAATTAGTCGTAATGCATCGTAGAATCGACAAAACCATGATTCTGTTGTTTCCTGTTCATGCACAAACATTAACAGGCTTTAAAGTGCACCGAGTCTGTTAGTGGCGTGGCACAATTCGACAGTAAATGCGAAATGAAGTTATATTTGATATAAACAAGCATAAACAATACCTTTAGAATGACAATTACAAAATTAAATTAGCGTGTAGTTTATTATTCAAAGAAGAGTTGTTGTTTTTTTAATCTCAAACTGTTAATTTTACATGTAAAACCTTGGTGTTGTAAAACTTTCATTAATCTTGCACGTTTATAGAGAATACTAGGTCGGTGCCGAATAAAGCGAAGTTTATTTCGCGAGGCTTAGAAAATATGAACCACGAGCCTTGGCGATTTTCGGGCCGAGCAAAATGTATTCGGCACCGACCTAGTATTCGATTTATCCCATCAATATTCTGTTTATCCTACTTTTTTATATTTAATTTGTTTCTTATGCAATAAACAATCAAAATCAGAATAAATTAACTGAATCTTACCTTGCGTAGTAATAATAACAATGTGTGTGATCTTTCCCGTTTACACCACTCGAAATAGTCCTTAACGCTTGAATTTGTTCTGACCCAAAACACAATTTTGGAAACCGTACTTCTATCGAGTTATTTTATTAATATCGAAAATTACAATTATGCATTACAACCACACAATACGAAATACGTTTTGGATTCGTTCGAAGCTTTAACAAATATTTTACTGTTAAAAAAATTAACAAGTCCGACTTGTCCATCTTAAAATCCAGAGAGTCAAAATTAAACTGGTGTGTTTCGTCACAGAAATTACGTCACACGCGATACGTCATACATTACGCAATCAATTGAATAAAAAATAAAAGTACGGCATGCCGGTTTTGAGATAAATTTAATTGGAAATTTGGCTTTTATTGATTTGAAAAGTAAAGATTCATTTCATGTTTAAATCAAAAAAGTAGTCCGCCGCGCGTGACAGCTATATTTCAGCACTGCTGAAAAAAAGAAAAATATTTTCCACAGTGGTTTTTTTCAACAATGCACGTCTGATGATGGGATAAAATTAATTACACGGCCCGCTGTCATGTCTTTGTATGACTCGTAAGTCGTTATTTCGAGAGATGTATGTTTCGGAATAGTCTGCTGATATGTTGATGTCAGTATAGCTTGTTGTGTATAATTATAAATCTATTGATATCATATATGACTGTAATACTGCTGCAAAAGGCGAACATATCCAACACAAAGACAAGCAGTCAGAATCGTATACTTTTAATAAATAAAACTTCGGAGGTAAAATAGACAAAGGCAAATTCCGAAGAATGTACATAGATTTACAGACTTGTATTTTATGAAGACACTGATGATGTCAGCATATTTATATTTTAATATATTGTAGGAAACGCATTACAGTAAAAGCATGATGATGATGATGATGATGATGATGATGATGATGATGATGATGATGATGATGATGATAATGATGATGGTGATGATGATGATTGTGATTTTATACGTATATTGTTTTATGGCTTTGATTTATTAGCCTATGTATTGGTGCAATCAGATGGGGACTATATTAATCAATATATCGAATAACTGTAATCAGAAATGTGGTTTGGACAACGCAACTATTGTCTTATTAATAAGAGTGATACATGTTTATGTTTTCTATCAGTAGCTGTTCGACGTCTTGGGAGAAGCAAGAAACAAGGTTTCCATATGTCTTACTAATTGACAATACCAAGCAAAACCTGATGAGAAATGGTTGATAAAATAAAATAATTGAATCACATGATACATTTGTCATTGCAATGGCAGAAGCACACTGATATACAGTATTGCATACGAAAATGTATCTCTTTCATGAGGTCAATAGCATGTTTTGACAGGTCTGAACAATCATATATGCACATCAACAAAGCCTTTTGCCGAGTAAAATTTATGCTTATAATTTGTGCATCGCCGAAATTGCAAACGTGTGTCTTGACATATTTATTAATTCAAAGAAATTACACAAACAATGTAATGAGGAATAATCTTCCCAGAATATCAGATGTGTGTTTTACTAAACAAACTCAATTGTGTCGCGACTTGGAACACTTAATCACACATACTTGCCAAATAATGCCAAACGAGACAAGATAACTGAGTTTTTGCAGACAATACATAGAAAAAGGGATTCATGTTGTTTTCTGTAATTAACCGACATATGATATATTGGAACAATCAAAACCATTACAAGGAGAGACATTCTCGTTACCAGACGCTAGTCTTTTATTTAAGTCAGGTTATTCATAGCGTATGCAATACATGACACTATATAAGGCACACGTTTAGTCAACTGATCACTGATCCGGTCTCCTCCTTAAAACGTCCAATACAAAGTAATGGAGGTTGGGAAGGGTTGGGACGTGGGCTTGATTTAAAAAAGGTTAAACGGCACGAGGAAATTCACTCTTAGCGCAGAATGCACAACTAACCTGTCAGCAGTAATCCTTAAGTATATTCCTTGTCGCTGTTACAAATACCATCGTAAGTAAAGGTCAGTATTTTCAATCTCGATGAATTGCATAATATTTAATGTGTTAAAACATTTAACATCGCTTCAGTTTTGAGGGATATTGTAACACATTTGAATAAACACACGATTTCACAATGTGTACACACTGAGTGAATATCCATCTAGAGCGAGAAAATATATAATTGCAGTGCATACATTGTTTTAATATTCATTTTTGAAAATAATTTCTGTTTCCTTGCCGCAAGTATTTATTATCAAATGAACAATGACTTAGATACGATTAGTGTAACTAGGGACACATATCACTAATAATTGCCAATAAAGATCTAAAATTAACAGCACGACCTATGAATCAAGATATGCAAATATCATGAACAGCATGCAAACAAAGAAATGGAAAATGAGTTTTAATTATGGCGCGCTGCTATCGGAGATCAATCTGAACCATTACCGGACTTGTGTTGCTATATTTGCATACAAACGGTTATTCACCTCGCATACACGTCATTTTGTCTTACATCATGCTTTTAATGAAGTTGTTCTTTAAATATTATAGAAAATCATCAATTGATGTTGAATTGCTCTTGTAAATGTTTTTATTATTGTTTTTATAATATTTATAAACTGTTTACTTATGAACAACTGCTGTCGGGAATGTTTCGGACATAGTTTTTTAGAGTAGTAGTTTTTTTGTAGTATACATAGATATTGTTTTAACACTCGCACGTGCACAATGTTTAATGGAAAAAAAAACGTTGTACATACTGGAGTAAATGGCATTTTGTAATTATTATTAAATAAAAAAATAATATAATCTTTTGAAATAACATTTATAAATCGATTAAATGGGGTTGATAATAATTGTACTAACGACAAGCTCCTTCGTCAATCACAGAACAATAACACTTACTACAATAAAAATATGGATTCCGTCAATCGTTGACAGTTAATGATAACAACGCACATAAGACGACGTTAATGTGCTGGTAAAAAGACAATCTGATAAATGCGTTTCCGAATTGTAATCATTATAAAACCTTTGTCGTCTTAAAAAGGAAGAAAATCATATTTCATAAGACATTATTATAAATAGATCTCTTGTTTGTGTATTTTGGTAGGTCGTGTAAGATTACTCTTGTGAAAACAATATCATATGAGATATATACTACTATTTGCTGGTCCAATAATCAATATTTATTTAGCTGCCATTATACTGGATAATTGGTGGATTCATCTGTCTTCTGATGGGTGTTTCTCTATGGATATGCTGAGTAAAGTAGATAAGTGCACCTAATATCTATACGGATCACCCCTGAGATTACGATACTATTATTATTGAATGCCAAGTACATCATAATAGCCGCAGAATAGAAAAATGAAAATGGGCGTCTTATAGTATGTTATTATTGACACCAAATCCATATTTCGGGAAATATATTATTTGCAATATTAAATGTAAATTGAGTATATTTTATTGTGTTTGTTTGGATATTTACATATTGTCACAAATCAATACAAGCCATTCTACTTCTCTACACTATGTACATAGTATTGGAACCGACGGTAAAACTTATAGAACAAAATAACACAAGGGAACTTATGAACACCAAATATAAATGCTATTTTATTTGAATGTTTTTTCTTTTTCCAAATTCAAGACTCCATGGCAAGAGAACAATTTTTTTTATATGTTCGATAAACCGAGATAATTCGATACAGAATTACATTACTTTTGATATTATTTATTACGTTTTGGTTGTCGGTCTGTCATCACAATTCCCATGAAGTTTCCTGGTATTGATAACATTTAATTATGGTGATGACCAAAGTCAATTGATGGATCATAACACAAATTGTTTTTATATCTAGTTTCCCTTGTCTCATGTAATTTAAATTGGGTAGCTTTACGCTTAAATTAAATGATGACATTATTAGCATCTATTGTCTGCCTTCCCATATCACTTTAGTTATACAATTGAAATACGCTTAATAACGATTGATCTGATGAGCATTTATAGGGTTACTGCTTTTTATAATCAAATTACATTTTTTTAATGGGTGACTCATATGTAAAAATCGTTCAAAACACAATACCATGAGCGTACTCGGACTAAAAAGAGTCCACACATACGATAATTGTTCACAGCAAACAAATTTTCCTGCCGGAAACGGACCTCTTTATTATATGGTACACGAACCACATCCTGACCTAACGTTAATGTGTTGTGCCTGTCATTCGTGTTTTGATTACGATTTAAACGTATGTGATTGCTTTTCTGTCCTCCTAAACATATTCAAGTTTCCGTATTGGAAATATGTCTAAGTATTTACGATTTTCTCCAGCAACATTCATTTTGTTGTTTTCAAGAAGTTTTCGGTACCAGTATCATATGAACTACGTAGTATCACAACACAATAATACTAACTTATAATATGCATTTACAGTAAAAGTATGGCTTCCGTCAAACATTGACATTTAATTATAACATCTTAGATGACGACGTGAATTAGCTGGTAACAAGACAATCTAATAAATGATCCTCCGACTTGTGATCAATATAAATCCTCTGTCGTCTGTCGTCTTATTAACGAAGAAAATCATATACAATCAGACATTTTTGCAGATAATCAGATCTTTGAGAAAATATTTTGTCTTTGTAAAACATCGCATCCAACAATAAGTTCGTTTTGACAGGGTTTTGCATCTCTTGTATGTGCATTTCCATAGATTATATTTAAGAATACTCTTTTGATAAAGTATCATACGATATATAAACTGTTAATCGCTGGTCCCATTATCAATCTTTATTTAGCTGCCATTATACTGGATTCTTGACGGGTGTGTCTGTCTTCCGAGGGGTGTTTGTAAATGAATGTGCTGAGTAAAGTAGACAATTGCACCTAATACCTATACGGATCACCCATGAGATTACGATACTATTATGATTGATGAAAAGTATATTATAACAGACACAGTAAAAGGAATAAAAATGGGAGTCTAATATTATGTAAGTATTGACACCAAATCGATATTTCGAGAAATATAAACATTGTTTGCAATATTAAATATACATAAAATATATATCAGTATTGCATATGCGTGTTTGGATATTAATGCCACAAATCAATAAACAAATAAGCCTTGCTACTTCCTAACAATACGCACACAGTATTAGAACAAAAAGTAAAACATAGAAAAATAAGACCATGGAACTCACCAGATATTAACGATATTTGGTTTGAATATTGTTTTTATTTTCACTTCAAGTTCAAGACTCCATGACAAGGTAACGGTTTCTTTCATATTTTCGATAAACCGAGACAATTTGATACGGAATTACATTACTATTGGGATTATTTATTTGTCGGCCTGTCATATCACAATTCCCATGAAACTTCCTGGTATTGATAGCATTTAATCATCAATGCGGGGAATCACGTGGTCAGATTCGATAAAAAATGGCCGCCGATGCCTCGCTAAGAGGCAGAAATTGAGACTTCAAACAGGTACATCTACCTTATTACTTACTTGTTTTTAATCGGATGACGCCTATGATAGGGCCAGCCGGAAGCGGTTTCAGCGAGTATCAACCGTTTT
>VMBQ01000577.1:234880-264672 GCA_007657795.1 Dreissena rostriformis | reverse complement strand
AGTTCAACTGAATACATTAAATGAGTATTGTATGTATTTAAGACATTAACCCCAGGAAATTAACTGCAAATAATAAAAAATACCATTACACGAATAGTTATATTGTTTAAAAGTATTTTATTTTTATTGTTCTCGTGAAAAAAAATATTTGGTATAATGTATTCTTATAATACAACATTTGGTTCATAGTTGTGATATGCATAAGTAATGATATTTTTCGGGTTATTACATGATCATTTTGTTAATGTACACACATATGAATAGCAAGCTTTTACTTTTTACATAGATTTACGACGCATCATCGGCCATTGGACCACCCAATAAAACATTATGCGGGAAAGAACAAGTGACATTTAATTCAACTCAAAAGGCAATGACATTGACTTATTCTTCAGATAGATCCGTTGAAGGGAAAGGATTTCAAGCCCAGTGGAGCTTTGGTAAAACAAATAACATTATTTCATATACAATCAACATATTTATCCACTTTTATCACCAGGGGCTACATCCACAAGCGCAAGGTTTATCTCGGAATGTCAGGAAAAGCCGAGTTGTTACGAGTGTATTGTTCCATGAATAACTAAACATATTTGGAAGAGTATGTTATGTTATATTCCACATGAACACATATAAAGATTTCGTATGTTTATCTTGTTTTCAATTAAAACAAAAAGCTGTCGCATAACTGTCGAACATCTAAGAACGCAGTATCGTTTCTAACACTTATAAGTACTATGTCATTAGTATACTATTTTCAACATGAACAGTTAAAGTGTCATATTGTGCGATTATTTTGATAGAATGTTATGCAATAACAACAAACTTATAAACTTGTAATTCAGTGCCATTGCCAAGCGAGTCGACCACATCAACGCCTTCAGAAAGCACGACAAAGGCAAGAACTGAATCGGAAGATGTGTCGCCGAGCACTTTGTCTGGTAAAAAATTGTACTGTTTATTTAAATAGAGATTATGTGAATGTCCTGGTTACATTATATCAAACTCATCAGTTACTTTCTAAATAGGTTTATGGTTACTATTTTAGCTTAAACCAGTCAAATCTCGGCGTGAGGTTAGACGACCTATATGTAAATGTGTCACGATAACAAAGTTCACACAACATGTTTAAACCGTCTTAACTGCATGTAAAATTGTATGTCACATAATAATATTTTTAACACGTGTGTGTGTTGATAAGGGTTAATTTGCATCTGATTCTTCTTGTCGTTGTATGTTTGTGGTTTACCGATAGCTTCTGAGCTGCATATGAACCTGATTGGGGAAATTTTCAAGGTTATGTTTTTCTTAATCCTCTAGGTAGTTGACATCCCCTGACAAACTTTTGAAAAATTATGTTGGGACTTTAAAGAGTTATAGGACTCTGAAATGCATACCCATTATTTTGCCTTTTTACTGTTTTCAATTTGTAATACTTCTTCTATTTATTATTTTACAGCAATATTCTTATTAAATAAATGGTGTCCCAGCCTATTATACCCATTTAAGACATTGTGAATGAGAAATCTACTTATATAGTGTATTTTAGGTGTACAAATCGTAAATGTCAACTATTGTGTTGTAGAAAAGTTACTTCCCTTTGTTTGATCCCACTATCTATTTGAATTTTTATTTGGTGAATTTCTAGAGACGAAACATGCTGTTGACTTTCAAATTGACATTATTAGGTAAAACGGAATATATTCTTGAATTCTTTTATCAGTGTTTGGTAAGTAATAAACACATTGTAATGTATTTGTCGAAAATGAAAATGAGTGATAATTTTGTGGAGATATGATGTTCTATCAACAGGTAATTATTTTCATTTTGCAGGGCTCGTACTTTTTTATTCTTTATTACGGCTTTCATTTAAGAACATTGTTCATGTAGATAACAGAAAACAAACTATGATAAGAAATATGTGTGTCTAGGAATTCTCTTTCATTCTTTTCTAAAGTGTTATAGTAGTCGCATAGTACTAGTGCCCGTATAAATTTGCAAAATTATCTCAATTATCCTTTTTCATACACTTAATATGAAAAATCCAATTACCCTTGCCTAACACAATCAAAAACTTGCAACCTAGCCAAATGATAAATACTGGTGGGAAAGGGTGTATTGTTCATTTTGAAAGTACAGTTAAGGAAGAGATACATTCGCTGACCTATAAAGGCTTCCAAAACATTACAGATGTATCGATAATAAGGTTGACATACATATCTTCACAACTTAGATTGTAAACATTTGACTGTTATTTGCCCCAAAAATGTGTCGTTTAAAAACATGGACCACACAGACGATGTCATTATTTGTTCACCAATTAAAGTCATGTTCCAAAGCGGGTGCATTCACTACCTGATAATGGTGACTACCAGCCCTCTACATCAAAGTGCAGACGTATCTCCTTAGATAATCCCAGTAGCTCTGTTTTGTTTCCAGTGGAAAATTGCATTTTTTGTAACCAAATTATTATTAAAAATAAGGTCTGCAAGAAAAAAAAAAAACAAAGGGTTACAAAATGTGCCGAAGACTACATTACGGTAGCAGCGTTTGAAAAGTCTGATAAACGGAAGCAATGTACCATACTTCATGCAGAAGAAATTATACAAGATCTGGGACGCGCCATGAATGTCACGAAGGTTAAGAAGAAAGCATTCATCAAGCTGTACATTCCGAGGCTTTAAAGTTCATATGTAATTATATTGAAGAGAATGCAGGATAAAATGTGGAACGGCTCACAATTGTAAAGGAAAGATACCTAAGCTTCCACCCTTCTGAATATAATATAAACTGTAAAACCTATAAACTCAAAGATAAATTTTCAAACACTTTCAGAAAAAAATCCGATTCGGGCAGCCTGAATCTTCAAACACAACATCTGAACTAGTGTATGATGCTGATGAAGATGGAAGGGCGATAGAAAAGGCTTTTAAACTTGATGCATCTGATAAAATACGATTTTTTTAGTGCGATAATACTACGCAGTAATATTCTTGAATCTTGCTAGAATTCTAATGCTATGCAAGGGTCGCCCTCAGCAAAATGGATACTTTAAGGGTAATGGCATGCTCCAACAGAGCTTGTCAACTTCTTTGTATCTTTGTCTGTTATAAATGCCAATTCAAGCATGCAATTCAAGGCAAATCGTGTTATCAAGAAAGTTCAACGATATCCTTTGCTGAAGATTTATGTTTTGCAGTTAGCACTGGTGAGTCGTTGATGCCAAAACATAGCCTCTTGCCAATGATTGTCCATCATCATACAGGAAATGCAGAACTGGTCCACATTTGAACCGCTATGGTCATGCACGGACATATGCAAGGACCAGGGAACTTGAAAGAGCCATGTGGAACGCGGTCATTAATTCAGGAACAAAATTACCTCAAAACATTTCAACTGAAAACCATTATTGTTTGTACTTTCGATTTGAATGAAGAAACACCATCTGGTGATGGTACAACGCATTCCACATAGTATTGTGTTGCAAGAGAATAAGACTCATTCGTCGCAGTCAATGATGGGTCATCTTAGGTACCCAATACAATAGATAGAACAGTCTAACCAAAGGAGACTTTTATCAAACCTTGCTATGCCAAGCGACAGGTTTAGCCGAATTTAGTTATTCTGACAAACAGACCCGTGTTTGACTTCACAACAATGGATTTCAATGCATTGATATTCCTTTCAGTATCAGAATGCCCCATCAATGGTTATCAAAAACTGCTTTAACAACAAAACAAAAACAAAAACAGAGTTAACTTTAGGCCACCTGTAATTATTTCAATCATCGATTCAGTTTTACTGTGCAACATAAAATTCATACATCGGGTTCTGCCATCAAAGACGTAGGCCAAACATACACAAATGTCTCTTTTGATTTAGCTGTGGCTAAAGCAGCATATGCTTTGTGCTGGCAATTTTCTGAACAGTACAGCAAAGTGAATGGAGCAGTGACAAATATGCATAACAACTCAAGGACCGCCTAATTGATTTTGTACTTAGTGAACAATGCTGTCTGCTTACAAGCATTGACGGACTGATAATTGAGGTTGTTCTAGATGATTCTCTATTTTCGTCTCAAGAGGAAGCAGATACAAGAATTATTTTGCATTGCATGCACATCAAAGAACTGAAGCCTGACACCAAAACCATTATTGTAAGGTCACGAGATACAGATGTCTTTATGCTCCTTAATATATATTGGTCACACATGGGCGTTCAATCCTTTTTGACACCGGAACTGGAAACAGACTCATTGACATAGACAACAGTGTTAAAGCAAGCAGAAAGGACTTTTTTCAGTGCTACCCGTAATTCACTTCTTTACTGGTTGTGATACTATGAGAAGGGGAAAGTAGGTCCAGTAAAGTTTTTCGAGAAACATACAGACTTGATACGCACCTTTGGCATGTTGGGTGACAGACAGGAGTGTAGTGCGGACTTACTAGAAGAAATCGGGAATTCTGCATGTTAAATGTATGAAAAGCCAAAGTACTCAGGTGCAAATAAGCTCAGGTTTGATTCTGTAAGAGAAGTGAGATCAAATGTAATTCTCTTAACTAATGCAACACAATTGACATCAGTTTGCTTTCTTCATTGAAAGCAACTCTTAACATGCACACCAAACGTGCTAAGTACCAAATACATTATTGGTTACGCGCCAATTAAATGTATCCCTGCATGTGGGAGGTTCAAAATAGTTGCTGAAATCTTGGTACAGATGGAATAGGTGTGGACTGATAGTGACATTAACCCCTGAGGGATAGTGGACATACTTTGCACAAAGTTGCAAGAGAAATAAAACCGATCATAATAAGGATAATAATGACAATGGTAATCAATTTGACAATATGCTCAATGAAGTGTTTGATGATCAGTGATATAACTCCCGTGTTGTAACTATGCAACTTGAAAAATGACAAATCATTAGTTAGACTTTGATTAGAAAGTGTATGAGAAAGTCCAAGAGAAATGAAGTCATGTATTTTTTATGCAAAATACTTTGCATTGATAAGAAGCGATAGATAAATTTAATTTAATTTCTACATTTAATAAATCCAAAATAATGAGGAGAAATAATAATAATGATTATTATTATTATAATAAGATAATAATAAACAACAATAATAATAATCATAATAATAATGATAAAAGTTATGATAATGAAGATAATAAAATAATCAGATTATACATATTTACTGAGTTAATGATAGTAAAAATCGGTATATTATTTGCCAGAGCGATGTATTGTTGTGGACGTCATTTCTAGTATTATAAGTAGTAGTAGTACTATAATAATTATAATAATAATTATACTTAATCATTTTTACATTTATTATTATCATTATTTTACAAAGTTTGTTGGCAATGTGTTTGATAGAATAATGTTGAGGAAAATCTTAAATAATATGTTTGACATACACTAAATATGTAAAAGGAATATTTATTTGAACCATATAAAAATATGTGTAAAATTTATTATAAAAATATCATTTTATAAGCATTAAAGGCAGGCTATGATATAATACAAGTGTTTTGCTATTGAGGGATGTTTAGATCCGTTCTGTTCGTTAAAAGTGCTCATTGTATATGTAAGGTACTCTTACTAAATTTGATAAAAAGATGTTTCTATAGTCGTGTATTTAAAAGTTTAATTCAGAATAGAATTTTTATGTAATGCCCCGCTAGCCATTTGCAAACAGTATGTCATGAGACTCAGGGGAGAATGAAACAGATTCCGTGTATTACAGTCCAGCAAGTTCGCTTTCTGACATACGTGTTAAACTAAATTATAAGCACATCCATCGGCTACATATTATTTGTATTGACCAATCTCAAGATGTTATGTTAGTTGAATGTCGTCCATAACTCGACGTCACCACAATTCAAAATGTTTATGATTTATCGAACTGTTTGGGATTAAACATTTTTAAAAAGGACTCGCATGTCCATACCGTTTTGAACTGGTTTATTAAAAAAAAGGTATACACAATTCAACTCGTCTCACGTCTTATGTATAAATCATTTGTTTTGCTGTATTTTGTTTACATTCAATGCGGATATCAGACTTCATTGTATAATATTGCATAAACAAATTTCAACAACACGAGGTATTTCTTCGTTACAATCATCATTCTCTGTACTCGGGTAACATACTTACACAATGGCATACCCAATACATCGATTGAATTCTTATCGCTTTTGTTTAAGCTGATGCTAACGTCCTTTTTAAAGGCCAGATCAATATTCGTGTTCACTCACAAAACCCTTCAGCCCCGAAACGTGGTTTCAAATTACTTTGCTTATGTATTCAATGTCTACAGCTTATATATAGCATCAGAAGTTGCACCCATAAATCTTACATTATCCATTGTGGTTACAGCATTAAAAGGAGTTNGATAATACTACGCAGATATATTCTTGCCAGCATTCAAATGCTATGCCATGGTCACCCTCAGCAAAATGGATACTTTTAGGGTAATGGCATCCTCCAACAGAGCTTGTCAACTTCTTTGTGTCTGTGTCTGTTATATCTGCCAATTCAAGCGTACAATTCAAGGCAAATCGTGTTAGCAAGAAAGTTCAACGATATGCTCAGTCCTTTGCTGAAGATGTATGTTATGCATTGTGCACTGGTGAGTCGTTGATGCCAAAACTGTCCGTCGTCTTACAGGAAATGCAGAACCGGTCCACATTTGAACCGCTATGGTCATGCACGGACATATGCAAGGACAAGGGAACTTGAAAGAGCCATGTGGAACGCGGTCATTAATTCAGGAACAAAATTACCCCAAAACCTTTCAACTGAAAACCATAATTGTATGTAATTTTGCGCAAATAACTTCGATTTGAATGAAGAAACACCATCTGGTGATGGTACAAAGCATTCCACACATAGTATTGTGTTGCAAGAGAATGAGACTCATTCGTCGCATTCAATGATGGGTCATCTCAGGTACCCAAGACAAAAGATAGAACAGTCTTACCAAAGGAGACTTATATCAAACCTTGCTATGCCAAGCGACAAGTTGAGCCGAATTTAGTAATTCTGACAAAATGACCCGTGTTTGACTTCATAACAATGGATTTCAATGCGTTGATATTGTTTTACTGCATGGTAATTGGCAGTTCCTTTCATAATCAGAATGTCTCATTAATAGTTATCAAAAACTGATGGAACAACAACACAAAAAAGAAAACCAGCGTTGACTTTTGGCCACCTGTAATTGTTTTAATCGGCGATTCAATTTAACTGTGCAACATAAAATTGAAACATCGGTTTCTGCCATCAAAGACGTAGGCCAAACATACACAAGTGTCACTTTTTATTTAGCTGTGGCTTAAACAGCATATGCTGAACGATACAGGAAAGTGATTGGAGCATTGACAAATATGCATACCCACTTAAGGACCGGCTAATTGATTTTGTACTTAGTGAACAATGCTGTCTGCTTACAAGCAATGACGGACTGATAACTGAGGTAGTTCCAGATGATTCTTTGTTTTCGTCTCAAGAGGAAGCAGATACAATAAGTATTTTGCATTGCATGCACATCAAAGAACTGAAGCCCGACACAAAAACACTTATACACAGATACAGATGATAGTGGACATACTTTGCACATAGTTGCAAGAGAAATAAAACCGATCAGAATGAGGATGATAATGACAATGGTATTGAATTTGACAATATTCTTAATGGGGTGTTTGATGATCAGTGATATGAACTGATGTGTTGTAACTTTGCAACTTGAAAAATGACAAATAATTAGTTAGACTTTGATTAGAAAGTTTAAAAGAATGTCCAAGAGAAATGAAGTCATGTATGTGTGTATGCAAAATATTTTACATTGATAAGAAACGATAGATTAAGTCAATTGTTGTTTTTTTAATTTCTACATGTAATCAATCAAAACGAATGAGGACAAATAATAAAAATTATAATTATAATTATTATAATAAGATAACAATAACAACAATAATAATAATCATCATACTAATAATGCAAGTTATGATAATGAAGATGATAAAATAATCAGATTATACATATTAACTGATTTAATGATTATTAAAATCGTTCTATTATTTGCCCGAGCGATGTATTGCTGTGGACGTCATTTCTATTAGTATAAGTAGTAGTAGTACTATTATAATTATAATAATCATTATGATTAATCATTGTAACATTCATTATTATCATTATTTTACAAAGTTTGTTGGCAATTTGTTTGATAGAATAATGTTTAGGATGATCTTAAATTATATATTTTATAAACATTATAGGCAGGCTATGATATATGTTTTGTTATTGACGGATGTTTAGATCAGTTCTTTTCGTTAAATGTGTCCATTGTGTATGTAAGGTAATCTTACAAAATTTGATTAAAAGATGTTTCTAAAGTCGTATATTTAAAAGTTGAATTTCTCAGTAATGTCCCGCTAGCCATTTGCAATCAATATGTCATGAGACTCAGGGGATATAGAGGACTAAACAGATTCCTTGTTTTACAGTCCAGCAAGTACGTTTTCTGACATACGTGTTAAACTAACTTATACGCGTATCCATCGGCTACATATTTGTTTATTGACCAATCTCAAGATGTTATGTTAGTTGAATATCGTCCATAACTCGACGTCACCACAATTCAACATGTTTATGATTTATCGAACTGTTTGGGATTAAATAGTTTTAAAAGGGACTCGCAAGTCCATACAATTTTGAACTTGTTTATTAAAAAAAGGTATACACAATTCAACTCGTCTCACGTCTTATGTATAAATCATTTGTTTTACTTTTATTTGTTTGAAATCAATGCGGTTTCAGATTTCATTGTATAATATTGCATAAACAAATTTCAACAACACGAGGTATTTCTTCGTAATAATCATCATCCTCTGTACTCGGGTAACATACTTACACAATGGCATACCCAATACATCGATTGGATTCTAATCGCTTTTGTTTGAGCTGATGCTAACGTCCTTTTTTAAAGGCCAGATCAATATTCATGTTCACTCACAAAACCCTTCAGCCCCGAAAGGGGGTTTCACATTACTTTGTTTTTATATTCAATGTCTACAGCTTATATATATAGGATCAGAAGTTGCACCCATAAATCTTACATTATCCATTGTGGTGACAGCATTAAAAGGAGTTTTGCTCTCCCACACACACATACACTAAGTCCCCATTGCCTGTAAATGTTACCATTTAATGTAAACAATATACCATTGATTACAAAATAACGACAACAATGCAGTGTTTTGATTTCTTTATAAAACTGACTGTATTTGCCTTAAACCAGTCGATTATGGGATCGGTTACTTATTCTTCTACTGCCTTCAATACATTTGTCTTTCTGTCGGCGTGTTACGAATTTAATTTATTTTCAGTAACATATTTAGTATAAACTTGTAACAACAGAAAGAGAATGTTTCATTTGTGCCGCAATATAAAATTCGACAATGTGATGCTTCGAATCAATTGCTTTCTTTTTTAAATGTAGAGGCACCTGAATCACAAACAACTGCCCATTCGACTATGGAGTCGTCAACATTTGTGTACGTCGGAACTGGGCTTGGTGTCTTTGTGCTGGTTGTAATCACTTTAGCAGTTATATTCATCATCAACAAGAAGTAAGCTTAGTGATATGTGTCAAGATTACATAGATATTATATTTGAAGTGATATTTATATCACTTTTAATTATATATATATATATATACTGTTTATAACTATTCAAGTATATGGTCTCACTGAATACATGTGCAACAATTCAATTATTGTCCGATATGTGATGTACGACAATACATACATGCGAGTTAGTGTCAATTATTCGTTATTAAACATTCGCATAGTGCACGTTTTTAGAAATAAGAGCGTCTGATTATATTTGCTTATTTTGAAATATGTATGGTTTGCACGTCCTCAACGTTCGGTTCCATAGTTTCTCCATTGGCTTCATGTTCTCATTTGATCAAATTTACTTCCCAGGCTCCATTATCCGTAAATTCTTATATACGGCACATTTTGTGAGTTAGTGTTCCACCATCGGGCCGCTGTCTCGTTTCCAAATGCGGGCGAAATTTAGAGGGTGCCGTCGTTTTACGTTATCCCGGTCTCATCTTAGTAAATGACACCCCGTCAACATGCACAATTCACCTTGTACTCTACATGGATTGATTTGCAGGTTACGTCGTTTCTCACAGCGTTAGTGTTACCAGTTGCATCGGTGAATTTCCCTGCCTCTTTCATGTACGGACAGATGGCGCTATTATGCACATCATGTTTAACACCTTAGTAAAATAGTATTTCAATTAGTAACAGTCTCTTCCGATTCTACCCATGGAGGGTCCGGGAGCGGAATTAGATTGTCAGTAGACGTTTCCTGAGTATGTTTCAGACATTTGATAACAAGCGAGACTCTTGAAGAACGTTCTGTAGATGCCTTGCCATGTAAAGGTCTTCCCGATTCTTCCGATCGTCCTTTTGTATCTGGTCTTCAAAAGCTGTCATTGTACCCTTTTTTCATCTGTTGCTGTTTGATTGCCTGTCTGTTCCTTCTGTAACACGCATAACATAAGCGTTTAACACCTATGACATATTGGAATTACCATCTTTGTCGATTCGGGATGCGACGATTTCTTCTGCAGGCATAGGTGCCTATCCTTTGGCTCGATTTTCTGGTCGGATCTCAGGCTTCCGGTCCGGATGGACGACACAGTACCCATGAACTCTACTTATTCTGTATTGTAAGGGAGCTCTAATTATATCCGTGGGTAGAAATAATTACCAGATCATGTGTGCACAAAACCCAAACATAATTGAGGAAACCGGAAGTTGACAACAGTTGTTTTGACTGCCTGAACTATTATTTCCCCAGTCCCCCGTGTAGGTACAAGTGTAATTCATTCATCAAACCCATAACCGTATCGTCCGAAAGGTAAGGTGTAGTTATCTTTTATCGGGTTCATCATACTGCTGACTTCACGCCCAAAGCAAATAGTACTGATCCCTCTAGGTTAGGCTGCTGTATCAATTGTTTGATGTTGTCCAGTTTTTGATATGCGAGTGAAGTCACATCACGTGGTCGTGCAATTTTTCTTCTATTATGCCGCATATGTTTTCGTCGGATTATTTCGAACATAAAATATTGAGCGAAGAGGCATCCAAAGTTGTTAAAGCTTTGGGTCGTTTTGAAGGTTACTGGTTCTGTGATTGCTTCTCGTGATATACTTTTATATCAGTATAAGTTGTCATTTTCCGCCAGAACATATTTCTGTATGTATGAATAATTCTTCAATTAACATTTAACGTGTTTAATTGAAGACGCCGCATGCATTCTACCCACGGCTCTACCATGGCCAACATCGTTGAAAATGTTGCGCTCGAAGACAATACACCGGAGACCGTTGATTCTCATATGCATGATGTGCGACGCAACCAATTGGTAAACATCCATTCGTTTATGTGTTACTTCTCTTTAGTTTAAACCTATTTATTTTGCTCGATTGCATCGAAAGCCATAGGCTTATATAAACGCTCTCGAGTCCGTTTCCTGGGACTAGAACCAGTACTTGGTGTCTTAGGGAGAGATCAAAGGAACGCTCCCAGTGGGGTTCGAACCCATGACCTCCCGATCGCTAGGCGGACACCATATCAAATACGCCACGCCGATGTTACTTCTCTTTACGACACGTAATGCAGATGAAACAACAATGACGTACAATTCAAAAACCTCGTCATTTGGGAAAGACTAATATCGGTATGGTAAGCTGCTGTTCTTTGCCTCTTTTGCTTTCTCTCTCACTGCCTGTCGACCCTTTGGCCAATTACACTATAAACTGATTGTAGGTTTTTAAAATATTATATTTCGGTACAGTCACTGTTTAAAAACTTTAATTTGGAACGATCAAATGGTCCGTCTTTGTCCCAAACCACATGCTATTTAATCCAAATAATGTGTTATTACAATGGCCGCCTTTCACAAATGACTACTAGTATGTTTTGCAATAGACTGAACTATAAAACATATTAGAATGATTAAATATAAACATGGTTTTGTGTTGCAAAGTTGAGAATATCATAAAAATGAATGTCAATGATGCCATACTATAACTGTGGAATAACGCCCGTTTGTTATCTAGCAAACATGTCAAACAAGTACTAATAATAATAAAAATGAACGAATAAAATGTAGCAAAGGAACATCCCGTTTTTGTGAATGTTCAAATTATATAGAATAGTATTATGTAATTGTAATATCAACGACCCGAGACCACCCGTCTTATATTTTGATATAAAAGACAGGGTTGCTAGGTCACTGACCGATAACACAGTTTGAGTCCTGCCCACAGTTGATATTAACATGCAATGTTTACTGATTCCTACGTCATGCCGGCTGGGAACTAAACGGGGAGTATCGCAATACATCCTTACTTGTGAAAACGTCATGCAACTGATATATTTTGGCATTGCTTCACAATTCCATTATGCTGTAATACATTGAAAATTTATAGTTTAATTGATTCCCTGCTGGCCGACTGAATTTGAGCACGAATTTTACAAGCGCGAGATAAATTCTAAATTTTTCTCGTGAATGTTTGTTTTTCTCAATCCACTTGATCGTTCCAACTTTCTCAAGGCAATCGTCACTATTTAAATATTAAATGCATGTTTTCATCGCGTAAAAAGTCAATAAAAAAAACTCACTTGCTAAAAATTGCATTGGTTGCGATTTGGAATCCGTATTGCTGAATATGGTGTATTATGTTTTTTTATGTACATTTCACACATTTAAATCAAACCACGTAGACTGCTGTCTGCTGTATGCGCGTGTTAATATATAAAATAACGTTATTTAAGTTTTAGTATGCTTAACCTTACAACAAGTGAACCATTCACGATTTAAATGTTCTTTTAGTAAAGGTTGCAAACATGATAGTATATATTTCTGTATCTAGAAAATGTTGTATGTGTAATGTTCAATACACAGACATCTTCAAACTGTCTCATTTACATATTGTTCAGTACTTTAAATCGCATAAAGTTTGCGGGTTTGGTATTGCTTATCACTTTAAATCACAATTGTTGTGTATAGAAAAGTTATATATGTATCACATGTAATACATTGTAAATGTTTTATGATAACATATTGATATCAGACTCGGATGAATATCCGACGAAAAGCCTCGGCTAGCCTCGGCTTCCCTATGCGAATAACATCCTCGTCCGTTATTAATTAGTTATCATAAGACAGTAACCATGCGTTCTCTTTTAATTTGATGACTATTCATACAATATGATATTTGCAATTTGATTACTATTCATGCAATATTATATTTGCGGGAATGGCGCAGACCGAAACCGATAAATATCCTTTATATATGTTTATAACATAGCATCCTAATGAACAGAAGCCAGATCATTCTTATCTTATTCTGGAGGGGAGCGAGTATCATACCATGGCAGACCTTGATCTGGAGGAAAGCGAGTATCATACCATGGCGGATCACATAACGGAACTTGATCGGGATACGAGCGAGTATGTCATAGGGGCGATACCTCAATCTTACAGAGCACTTCCCCCATTACCGGGCGCCACTATCAACATGGACGACGGTTACATTACACCAGTGAATGCAGATATTTTGAGGGAAATATATATATAACACCGCACGCAATGAACACGCCATTACGTCAAACGAGTGTCACTTGGCACATTACACCAGTCACAACCGAGCTTTCAATGGACATACATTCACCACTTAGAACAAAAGGCAAGCTATCACGTCGAACGAGTGTCCCTTCGTACAAATCAACTGACACAGCTGCTTTTGATACGCAAACGTATTCAACCCTGTAAACAGAGAAGTAAGAGTTTATATTGTCAACGAGCAAAAAAAAACAGTAACATATGTATATACATACGAAGTATGTATCACAATAATAGTAACAATTGTTGTATCATCATTTAAACTTTAATTGAATGTTTAATGTTTGCATAAATCGTACTTTCTCAAACCGGTAATTGGCTATTTTTATTATACTCATTCGCGTTGTTTGGGGTAAGTTGTATTGCTTTGCTTTGATGTATGAATGAAAAATATGTTCAACGCTGAAGCGTAGTTGTTTCATGTATTAAGTGAACATAATATTGCACTTAATGTTTTCCTAAGTAAATTGTTATGTATGTTGTTGTTTTTTTGTTGTTTACGACAGTTGGGGTGAGATTGGCTATAATTGACATACATTTGCGTGACTGAAATCCAATTATATGCCCACATCAGTTTGGTTTTGAGGGATAAAACATGCGTTAGTGCAATTAATGTTTACAATTGCTAGAGTTATATTAATTGTGCACTGTAATTTTTCTAAATGTCCTTAAAGGATACTGTAAAAGTAAATGTTTTCTTTTACGCTTCCTTTCGTACTGTAACAAATATATAATATTAATATATTCTTGATATAAAATAACGCTGTACATTGTGCATGTATATTGATGTACATGTGTTTTTGCGAATTCGCATTGACGAGTTTACAGCCGTCAAAGTTTTGATTTATGAATTTCTTTTAATGAAACAATGCATTTTAAAGTTTTATGATAATTCATGTAAACAAAAGGTTTAAAACAGTATGTTTTTGTAGTTGTGTTACTGAAATCTTATGTTAACAGTCTGTTGGCTAAAATTGTGAACTCCAGAATGTGATAGATATTTGGGAAAAAACACATTAATATGGCGGTACAAATGAATTTGACCTATTTTAATTCATTTTGAAATCGAATCCCTTTCAACTATACTCGTATGAAACTACCGTTTGTACATAACAATTACATGGATCAGTGTTGTTTGTTATGTTAACATATCATTATGTTTTTTTCTCTATCAGTTGGGAGTTTCATATTTCAACTAAATGCGTTGGAATGTTGAGCGATTGGGTCCCGAAGTATGTTGTTCTTTTATATGCTTTAGTTATATTTTTCTTGATGTTTATTGAATTGGATCTAGCCTTCATGTATGGCTTTATTTAATATTGTTAGATATAAAAACGCGTAATGTGTAGATCGAAATATAAATATGCGTATATGTGTTATGAATGTTCGTGTATGTATTTACATAGTAACTTAAGTGTGAATATCCGTTCTTATGGTGTGAACTTATCTCATGTTTTCGGTATATTTCCCCGGGTGGAATTAATTTTTGCTGACAGTAGTTTTCATTTAACTGTATTTTATGTTGTTGCTTTTGTTTCCAAACATGAACTTCATAACTTAATTGGTCGAATTGCGTTTAGAAAGTTTACTTCTTATTCTGCTTTAGAAGTTAATGTATCATAATAAAGAATGTACATTGTTTTTATAGATGACGCAAATAAAAATTCCGAATGCGGTTGCTGCATTTCGTAAAATAGTTTTATCGAAGAGGGCATATTATAGCGAAATTACATACGAGTACACATACTTGGTTGAACAAATAACCTTAATCAGTCGTGTTTTTACATTACAAGAATATTACTGCGTCCCACTGTTAGAGTGATATTCACTATTATTTCTTGACATCTGGTAAGAGTTAAATCAAATCCGGTACTTAAAGTAGTTTGTGTGTTCGTGATAAAAAAATTCAGAGGTTGCATTAAATTAGAAAATGATACATGATATCATCGTGTAGGATTGTAATAATAGATGAATAACGTTTTTTCTTAATTTATATGCATGATATTGTTACCTTTGATGTAAAGTGGCCCTACGCGACATAAGAAGCGTGAATGTGTATATGCTTTTATATTCAGAGGAAAAAAAACTTTATTTATCTCACATATCCAGCTTTATTCTACTTTGTGTATATGTTGTTTCGTTTTATGCCGTACTGTACCGTTTTGGCTATTTGTTCATTGCCATAAATAAAGAATCACGAAGGTGTGTATGATAGAAATGCAATACAGCTGCAGCTTCTAGAGTTTCACTTCTTTTAATTGACATCCTGTATAGGTATTTCAATATTATGTATTCCTTTGATAAATGAACTTTGTGTGTTCGCACATATTTCTGCGTTATGCATTCCCGAGAATAAATTAACGGTATATTGCGCGCAAATGTTTCGCTGTTACTTTTTCCTGAGAAAAATAAATTATATTATAAATATAAATTTTATTTTGCATAATACACATGGATTTCTAGGATAACATTGATGATGTTTATGAAGGAAATAATATACATTATATATCGTTGAATATTTTATGTTCTTTATCATATTTTTATATAGAGACTTTCTTTTTTTATAAAAAAAAAAACACAACAAAAAAACAAACATTTAAGAAACTCTTCATTTTTCTGTATGATGTACTAATTAAATTATGTCGTTTGAATGCATATCGTTGTATGTTGTATGCAAATATGTTTTGCAAAATTATCTTCATCTTGTATTCCATACTAAAAAGGAGGTTTAAAGTTTTACTAGTATTTTGCGTATTGTAGTTTTCTTAATAATTCCACGCATTAATTTGTATTAATTGTTTGCACGTATATTGACATTTATCGAATCTTTTTAAACATTGTTCAAAATGTGTCTTCTTTACTGGCGAGTGCAATTAAGGCGCCCGTGTCAATAATCATGAAATATGGAGTCGTCACGAGTCAATACGCGCATTTAACCTGGTCAAAATATTTCTTAGTTACTATGTATTCCGTGTATATATGGACACAAGCACCAACTTATGTTATTATATATATTTAGTAAATATGTTTTGAAACCAATTGAACATCAGCATTTTGTTAATAATTTTGAGATTTGATTTGTATTGGTTTATGCGAAATTTATATACATTACTTAAAGTGACAGTTCGCGGAAAAGATCGTTGTTTTGCATATAAATTGTATAGCGAGAAATCAACTTTACATAAATTCATTGAAATATATATTTTATCGAGGTTGACATCGAAAACGTGGTCAAAATCGGTTTTGAATCGATAAAATAAGAAATAAATACATGCAATATGCAAAAATCAGTGCAGCGTCGCGAGGTATGCAAATTACTTTCGCTTTCTCTTTCGCTAAACATAAATACATAGATTTAGCAAAAACGTAGCGTTGCAACTCAGTTTCCGTCTGTAACAGATGTATTTGCATTTGTTCTTACCTTCTCTCCGCTAAATTCGCCCGTATCCACCATTTTGTTTGTATAGCTTTAAAGTCAGGTGTCAAATCATAAATATTAATTAGGTCGTTTTCGTACTTTACCGTTTCTGACCCCAAAATAAAATCGCTTTATTGTTTGTTTTCAACCGATTTCAACCGGATTTTCAGTGATATCCTCAATAAAAACGCGTTTTCTTACGATTCTGCCCATATATATATCCGCGAACTGGCACTTTAAATGTGTGCTATAAGTATTGTTATCTAATAAATTTAATGGACTCATTGACTATTTTGTTCTCAATCTGTAATTACTTTCGTATATTAGTACAACGCATGAATGATCGGTTTAGTAATGTGGTTGAAATGCTTTGCTTTTAACGATAGCCAGTAAACAAAGTTTGCATCAGAACACCTCCGGAATTAACGTNCATCCATCCATCCATCCATCCATCCATCCATCCATCCATCCATCCATCCATCCATCCATCCATCCATCCATCCATCCATCCATCCATCCATCCATCCATCCATCCATCCATCCATCCATCCATCCATCCATCCATCCATCCATCCATCCATCCATCCATCCATCCATCCATCCATCCATCCATCCATCCATCCATCCATCCATCCATCCATCCATCCATCCATCCATCCATCCATCCATCCATCCATCCATCCATCCATCCATCCATCCATCCATCCATCCATCCATCCATCCATCCATCCATCCATCCATCCATCCATCCATCCATCCATCCATCCATCCATCCATCCATCCATCCATCCATCCATCCATCCATCCATCCATCCATCCATCCATCCATCCATCCATCCATCCATCCATCCATCCATCCATCCATCCATCCATCCATCCATCCATCCATCCATCCATCCATCCATCCATCCATCCATCCATCCATCCATCCATCCATCCATCCATCCATCCATCCATCCATCCATCCATCCATCCATCCATCCATCCATCCATCCATCCATCCATCCATCCATCCATCCATCCATCCATCCATCCATCCATCCATCCATCCATCCATCCATCCATCCATCCATCCATCCATCCATCCATCCATCCATCCATCCATCCATCCATCCATCCATCCATCCATCCATCCATCCATCCATCCATCCATCCATCCATCCATCCATCCATCCATCCATCCATCCATCCATCCATCCATCCATCCATCCATCCATCCATCCATCCATCCATCCATCCATCCATCCATCCATCCATCCATCCATCCATCCATCCATCCATCCATCCATCCATCCATCCATCCATCCATCCATCCATCCATCCATCCATCCATCCATCCATCCATCCATCCATCCATCCATCCATCCATCCATCCATCCATCCATCCATCCATCCATCCATCCATCCATCCATCCATCCATCCATCCATCCATCCATCCATCCATCCATCCATCCATCCATCCATCCATCCATCCATCCATCCATCCATCCATCCATCCATCCATCCATCCATCCATCCATCCATCCATCCATCCATCCATCCATCCATCCATCCATCCATCCATCCATCCATCCATCCATCCATCCATCCATCCATCCATCCATCCATCCATCCATCCATCCATCCATCCATCCATCCATCCATCCATCCATCCATCCATCCATCCATCCATCCATCCATCCATCCATCCATCCATCCATCCATCCATCCATCCATCCATCCATCCATCCATCCATCCATCCATCCATCCATCCATCCATCCATCCATCCATCCATCCATCCATCCATCCATCCATCCATCCATCCATCCATCCATCCATCCATCCATCCATCCATCCATCCATCCATCCATCCATCCATCCATCCATCCATCCATCCATCCATCCATCCATCCATCCATCCATCCATCCATCCATCCATCCATCCATCCATCCATCCATCCATCCATCCATCCATCCATCCATCCATCCATCCATCCATCCATCCATCCATCCATCCATCCATCCATCCATCCATCCATCCATCCATCCATCCATCCATCCATCCATCCATCCATCCATCCATCCATCCATCCATCCATCCATCCATCCATCCATCCATCCATCCATCCATCCATCCATCCATCCATCCATCCATCCATCCATCCATCCATCCATCCATCCATCCATCCATCCATCCATCCATCCATCCATCCATCCATCCATCCATCCATCCATCCATCCATCCATCCATCCATCCATCCATCCATCCATCCATCCATCCATCCATCCATCCATCCATCCATCCATCCATCCATCCATCCATCCATCCATCCATCCATCCATCCATCCATCCATCCATCCATCCATCCATCCATCCATCCATCCATCCATCCATCCATCCATCCATCCATCCATCCATCCATCCATCCATCCATCCATCCATCCATCCATCCATCCATCCATCCATCCATCCATCCATCCATCCATCCATCCATCCATCCATCCATCCATCCATCCATCCATCCATCCATCCATCCATCCATCCATCCATCCATCCATCCATCCATCCATCCATCCATCCATCCATCCATCCATCCATCCATCCATCCATCCATCCATCCATCCATCCATCCATCCATCCATCCATCCATCCATCCATCCATCCATCCATCCATCCATCCATCCATCCATCCATCCATCCATCCATCCATCCATCCATCCATCCATCCATCCATCCATCCATCCATCCATCCATCCATCCATCCATCCATCCATCCATCCATCCATCCATCCATCCATCCATCCATCCATCCATCCATCCATCCATCCATCCATCCATCCATCCATCCATCCATCCATCCATCCATCCATCCATCCATCCATCCATCCATCCATCCATCCATCCATCCATCCATCCATCCATCCATCCATCCATCCATCCATCCATCCATCCATCCATCCATCCATCCATCCATCCATCCATCCATCCATCCATCCATCCATCCATCCATCCATCCATCCATCCATCCATCCATCCATCCATCCATCCATCCATCCATCCATCCATCCATCCATCCATCCATCCATCCATCCATCCATCCATCCATCCATCCATCCATCCATCCATCCATCCATCCATCCATCCATCCATCCATCCATCCATCCATCCATCCATCCATCCATCCATCCATCCATCCATCCATCCATCCATCCATCCATCCATCCATCCATCCATCCATCCATCCATCCATCCATCCATCCATCCATCCATCCATCCATCCATCCATCCATCCATCCATCCATCCATCCATCCATCCATCCATCCATCCATCCATCCATCCATCCATCCATCCATCCATCCATCCATCCATCCATCCATCCATCCATCCATCCATCCATCCATCCATCCATCCATCCATCCATCCATCCATCCATCCATCCATCCATCCATCCATCCATCCATCCATCCATCCATCCATCCATCCATCCATCCATCCATCCATCCATCCATCCATCCATCCATCCATCCATCCATCCATCCATCCATCCATCCATCCATCCATCCATCCATCCATCCATCCATCCATCCATCCATCCATCCATCCATCCATCCATCCATCCATCCATCCATCCATCCATCCATCCATCCATCCATCCATCCATCCATCCATCCATCCATCCATCCATCCATCCATCCATCCATCCATCCATCCATCCATCCATCCATCCATCCATCCATCCATCCATCCATCCATCCATCCATCCATCCATCCATCCATCCATCCATCCATCCATCCATCCATCCATCCATCCATCCATCCATCCATCCATCCATCCATCCATCCATCCATCCATCCATCCATCCATCCATCCATCCATCCATCCATCCATCCATCCATCCATCCATCCATCCATCCATCCATCCATCCATCCATCCATCCATCCATCCATCCATCCATCCATCCATCCATCCATCCATCCATCCATCCATCCATCCATCCATCCATCCATCCATCCATCCATCCATCCATCCATCCATCCATCCATCCATCCATCCATCCATCCATCCATCCATCCATCCATCCATCCATCCATCCATCCATCCATCCATCCATCCATCCATCCATCCATCCATCCATCCATCCATCCATCCATCCATCCATCCATCCATCCATCCATCCATCCATCCATCCATCCATCCATCCATCCATCCATCCATCCATCCATCCATCCATCCATCCATCCATCCATCCATCCATCCATCCATCCATCCATCCATCCATCCATCCATCCATCCATCCATCCATCCATCCATCCATCCATCCATCCATCCATCCATCCATCCATCCATCCATCCATCCATCCATCCATCCATCCATCCATCCATCCATCCATCCATCCATCCATCCATCCATCCATCCATCCATCCATCCATCCATCCATCCATCCATCCATCCATCCATCCATCCATCCATCCATCCATCCATCCATCCATCCATCCATCCATCCATCCATCCATCCATCCATCCATCCATCCATCCATCCATCCATCCATCCATCCATCCATCCATCCATCCATCCATCCATCCATCCATCCATCCATCCATCCATCCATCCATCCATCCATCCATCCATCCATCCATCCATCCATCCATCCATCCATCCATCCATCCATCCATCCATCCATCCATCCATCCATCCATCCATCCATCCATCCATCCATCCATCCATCCATCCATCCATCCATCCATCCATCCATCCATCCATCCATCCATCCATCCATCCATCCATCCATCCATCCATCCATCCATCCATCCATCCATCCATCCATCCATCCATCCATCCATCCATCCATCCATCCATCCATCCATCCATCCATCCATCCATCCATCCATCCATCCATCCATCCATCCATCCATCCATCCATCCATCCATCCATCCATCCATCCATCCATCCATCCATCCATCCATCCATCCATCCATCCATCCATCCATCCATCCATCCATCCATCCATCCATCCATCCATCCATCCATCCATCCATCCATCCATCCATCCATCCATCCATCCATCCATCCATCCATCCATCCATCCATCCATCCATCCATCCATCCATCCATCCATCCATCCATCCATCCATCCATCCATCCATCCATCCATCCATCCATCCATCCATCCATCCATCCATCCATCCATCCATCCATCCATCCATCCATCCATCCATCCATCCATCCATCCATCCATCCATCCATCCATCCATCCATCCATCCATCCATCCATCCATCCATCCATCCATCCATCCATCCATCCATCCATCCATCCATCCATCCATCCATCCATCCATCCATCCATCCATCCATCCATCCATCCATCCATCCATCCATCCATCCATCCATCCATCCATCCATCCATCCATCCATCCATCCATCCATCCATCCATCCATCCATCCATCCATCCATCCATCCATCCATCCATCCATCCATCCATCCATCCATCCATCCATCCATCCATCCATCCATCCATCCATCCATCCATCCATCCATCCATCCATCCATCCATCCATCCATCCATCCATCCATCCATCCATCCATCCATCCATCCATCCATCCATCCATCCATCCATCCATCCATCCATCCATCCATCCATCCATCCATCCATCCATCCATCCATCCATCCATCCATCCATCCATCCATCCATCCATCCATCCATCCATCCATCCATCCATCCATCCATCCATCCATCCATCCATCCATCCATCCATCCATCCATCCATCCATCCATCCATCCATCCATCCATCCATCCATCCATCCATCCATCCATCCATCCATCCATCCATCCATCCATCCATCCATCCATCCATCCATCCATCCATCCATCCATCCATCCATCCATCCATCCATCCATCCATCCATCCATCCATCCATCCATCCATCCATCCATCCATCCATCCATCCATCCATCCATCCATCCATCCATCCATCCATCCATCCATCCATCCATCCATCCATCCATCCATCCATCCATCCATCCATCCATCCATCCATCCATCCATCCATCCATCCATCCATCCATCCATCCATCCATCCATCCATCCATCCATCCATCCATCCATCCATCCATCCATCCATCCATCCATCCATCCATCCATCCATCCATCCATCCATCCATCCATCCATCCATCCATCCATCCATCCATCCATCCATCCATCCATCCATCCATCCATCCATCCATCCATCCATCCATCCATCCATCCATCCATCCATCCATCCATCCATCCATCCATCCATCCATCCATCCATCCATCCATCCATCCATCCATCCATCCATCCATCCATCCATCCATCCATCCATCCATCCATCCATCCATCCATCCATCCATCCATCCATCCATCCATCCATCCATCCATCCATCCATCCATCCATCCATCCATCCATCCATCCATCCATCCATCCATCCATCCATCCATCCATCCATCCATCCATCCATCCATCCATCCATCCATCCATCCATCCATCCATCCATCCATCCATCCATCCATCCATCCATCCATCCATCCATCCATCCATCCATCCATCCATCCATCCATCCATCCATCCATCCATCCATCCATCCATCCATCCATCCATCCATCCATCCATCCATCCATCCATCCATCCATCCATCCATCCATCCATCCATCCATCCATCCATCCATCCATCCATCCATCCATCCATCCATCCATCCATCCATCCATCCATCCATCCATCCATCCATCCATCCATCCATCCATCCATCCATCCATCCATCCATCCATCCATCCATCCATCCATCCATCCATCCATCCATCCATCCATCCATCCATCCATCCATCCATCCATCCATCCATCCATCCATCCATCCATCCATCCATCCATCCATCCATCCATCCATCCATCCATCCATCCATCCATCCATCCATCCATCCATCCATCCATCCATCCATCCATCCATCCATCCATCCATCCATCCATCCATCCATCCATCCATCCATCCATCCATCCATCCATCCATCCATCCATCCATCCATCCATCCATCCATCCATCCATCCATCCATCCATCCATCCATCCATCCATCCATCCATCCATCCATCCATCCATCCATCCATCCATCCATCCATCCATCCATCCATCCATCCATCCATCCATCCATCCATCCATCCATCCATCCATCCATCCATCCATCCATCCATCCATCCATCCATCCATCCATCCATCCATCCATCCATCCATCCATCCATCCATCCATCCATCCATCCATCCATCCATCCATCCATCCATCCATCCATCCATCCATCCATCCATCCATCCATCCATCCATCCATCCATCCATCCATCCATCCATCCATCCATCCATCCATCCATCCATCCATCCATCCATCCATCCATCCATCCATCCATCCATCCATCCATCCATCCATCCATCCATCCATCCATCCATCCATCCATCCATCCATCCATCCATCCATCCATCCATCCATCCATCCATCCATCCATCCATCCATCCATCCATCCATCCATCCATCCATCCATCCATCCATCCATCCATCCATCCATCCATCCATCCATCCATCCATCCATCCATCCATCCATCCATCCATCCATCCATCCATCCATCCATCCATCCATCCATCCATCCATCCATCCATCCATCCATCCATCCATCCATCCATCCATCCATCCATCCATCCATCCATCCATCCATCCATCCATCCATCCATCCATCCATCCATCCATCCATCCATCCATCCATCCATCCATCCATCCATCCATCCATCCATCCATCCATCCATCCATCCATCCATCCATCCATCCATCCATCCATCCATCCATCCATCCATCCATCCATCCATCCATCCATCCATCCATCCATCCATCCATCCATCCATCCATCCATCCATCCATCCATCCATCCATCCATCCATCCATCCATCCATCCATCCATCCATCCATCCATCCATCCATCCATCCATCCATCCATCCATCCATCCATCCATCCATCCATCCATCCATCCATCCATCCATCCATCCATCCATCCATCCATCCATCCATCCATCCATCCATCCATCCATCCATCCATCCATCCATCCATCCATCCATCCATCCATCCATCCATCCATCCATCCATCCATCCATCCATCCATCCATCCATCCATCCATCCATCCATCCATCCATCCATCCATCCATCCATCCATCCATCCATCCATCCATCCATCCATCCATCCATCCATCCATCCATCCATCCATCCATCCATCCATCCATCCATCCATCCATCCATCCATCCATCCATCCATCCATCCATCCATCCATCCATCCATCCATCCATCCATCCATCCATCCATCCATCCATCCATCCATCCATCCATCCATCCATCCATCCATCCATCCATCCATCCATCCATCCATCCATCCATCCATCCATCCATCCATCCATCCATCCATCCATCCATCCATCCATCCATCCATCCATCCATCCATCCATCCATCCATCCATCCATCCATCCATCCATCCATCCATCCATCCATCCATCCATCCATCCATCCATCCATCCATCCATCCATCCATCCATCCATCCATCCATCCATCCATCCATCCATCCATCTATCTATCTATCTATCCATATGTTTCTTGAATTGTTTTTACTCTTTATGTATGACTTTATTTATTATTGTTAGATATAAAATCGCGTAGTTTGTAGAACGAAATAAAAATATGCGTATATGTGTTATGAATGTTCGTGTATGCATTTACATAGTAACTTAAGTGTGAATATCCGTTCCTAGAGTGTGAAATTATGTCTTCGGTATATTTCCCCGGGTGGAATGAATTTTTGCTGACAGTAGTTGTCATTTAACTGTATTTTATGTTGTTGCTTGTGTTTCCAAATATGCACTTCATAGCTAAATTGGTCGAATTGCGTTTAGAAAGTTTACTTCGTATTCTGCTTAAGCATTGAATGTATCATACTAAAGCATGTAGATTTTGTATATAGATGACGCAAATAAAAATTCTAAACGAATGCGGCTGCTGCATTTCGTAAAACAGTTTTATGGTAGAGGGCATAAAAGCGAAATTACATACGTATACACATACTTGGTTGAACAAATAACCAAAATCAGTCGTGTTTTTACATTACAAGAATATTACTGCGTCCGACTGTTAGAGTGATATTCACTATTATTTCTTGACATCTGGTAAGAGTTAAATCAAATCCGTTGCTTAAAGTAGTTTGCTTGTTCGTGATCTTAAAATCCAAAGGTTGCATTGACTTAGAAAATGATATATGATGTCAGCGTGTAGGATTGCGAGAATAGATGAATGACGTTTTATCTTTATTAACATGCATGATATTGTTACCTTTGGTGTAAGGTGGCCCTACGCGAAATAAGAAGCCTGAATGTGTATATGCTTTTATTTTCAGAGAGAAAAGATACTCGACATCCTGTATATGTATTTCAATATTATTTATTCCTTTGATAAATGAACTGTTTAGTGTTCGCACATATTTCTGTGTTATCCTGAGAATAAATTTACGGTATATTAAGGGCAAATGTTTTGCTGTTACTTTTTCCTGAGAAACATTAACTGTTTTTCGTCATTTGCATAATACACATGGATCTCTCAGATTACATTGATGATATTTGATGTCGTTTATAGTTGATTTTATGAAGAAAATAATAAACAGTATATATCGTTGCATATTTCAAGTTCTTTAGAGTATGTATATATAGAAACCTTCTTTTTTTATAAAACAAAATATAATAATTTAAGAAACTCTTCATTTTGCTGTATGATGTACATAATAAATTATATCGATTGTGTTTGTATATCGTTTATGTTGTCTGCAAATATGTTTTGCAAAATTACCTTCATATTCTTTCCTTAATAAAAGGTAGGTTTAACGTTTTACTAGTATTTTAATTAGTGTAGTTTTACCATATAATTCCACGTAATAATTTGCTACACGTATTATATTGACATTTATCGATTCCGTTTAAACATTGTTCAAAAGGTGTCTTCTTTAAGGTGAGTGCAATTAAGGCGCCCGTGTCAATAATCATGAAAATATGGAGTCGTCACGAGTCAATACGCGCATATAACTTGGTCAAAAATATTTCTTCATTACTATGTTTTTCCGTGTTTATATGGACACAAGCACCAAATTATGTTATTATATGCATTTAGTAAATACGTTTTGAAACCAATTGAACATCAGAATTTTGTTAATAATTTTGAGATTGTATTTGTATTGGTTTATGCGAAATTTATATACTTAAATGTGTGCTATAAGCATTGTTATCTAATACATTTAATGGACTACTTTAATATTAAACTCAATCCTTAATTACTTTCGTATGTAATCAAAACGCATCAATGACCAGTCTAGTGATGTTGTTGAAATACTTTGCTTTTAACGAGAGCCAGTTAACAAAGTTTGCATCAGAACACCTCCGGAATTAACTTTAAGTCTTCCTCAGAAGTCATCTATTATAACAAACGAAGCTCAGTAATTAACAGAATCATATCTCTATCTATTAAAAAAATATATGTGGAAACATAAAACAAATTAAATCTGTACAAAATAACATGTCTGGGCGGGCAGAAAACAACGACATTAAGAGGAACGACACCGCAAAGAGAGATGTAGCAATGTTCATCGAGTTGCCGCCCTTACTTTAATTGTCTTTGTGCACTATCAATGATGCCGGTCCCAATAAAGATATATCTAATTTGTGTGTATAATATTATTCTAGTGTAGAACATCTAATAAAATTATCAATGTAGTCAGCATTTCCGGGACCCATTGTCATTTAATCACGAGCACTTAAAACATAAATTTTCTGTTTTATTCCCGAATGAAAATTAGGACATCGAAAGAGCTTTCCTAACTAGCAATATGCGTTCAAATAATAAATAATGTTAATTATATCAATTCAAATATGGTTTCTGAGGTAACCCTCATTATAAAGCTTGATTTTCGACTGAAACAAATAATATATACAATGAAGTATTATAATAACTGAGGTTCAAAGAACTATGCATTTGCTATATCTGAAGTCAATTGTTATATATTAAAATATACTAAAATAGTTAATTTATAATGATAACGATAATTACAAATCAAAGGTAGGGTCACTTTTCAAAAGTCTTTTGATGTCTAATTTAATATAATCGAGTTGTTATTAAGTAACAGTTTGGGGTTATGTATGATTTATTTGGCATTAAAATACAATATAAGTAACGTATAAATTATCGACACTTTGTCTCATTAACGTTTAAATATTCTGATAACGGTGTTAGTACACTATACTTTTATTATACATATGTATGTTTTGCGATAGATTATAATTGTTATTATGTCAAAATCAATCAATTACACTTTGATTTTAAATTAACAATATACCACTGACTCAATTGTATAAGTGTCGTTTGAGCATGTCTTATATAAAGTTTGTAAGGAATGAAGATATTTGTTTATCTCTTTCAATCATAAAACGGATATTTAAACTTCCGTGCATTAATATCATGCTTGATAAACCAGTTGAAATAATAAGTATAGTCTTCTTCAAATCGTATGTGTATAACGCACAAACAATTCACAAAACATTAAATTTATTATCTATCCTCTAACACTCAATCTTTTAAAAACACGGTTGTTAAACATGACTTAAACAATGAATAATACGAATAACCCCGCTATTGTATAATAAATGCATTAACTATCAGCGTGACAATATCGTCACGTATCACCACAATTTGAAGAATCGCTGCCGGTTTGGAGAATGCTAAACATTCTTCTAGAACATATGATTAAATTCGATGACAAATTATATTTGTCTCTGGAAATAAAAATAATTGTCGCATTTTTTCAGTATGAATTTTACAAATAATTTAATTTGTTGTAGTTATTCCGTTGCGTATTTAAATAATTGTCACGTGTGGTCAGTAGTGTATCCATGTATGAAACTAATCGAGCAAATCAAAGTAGCAAGTTAACCATATAGACGCACTTGAGAAACATTTGAAAAGCCGAGAAGAAATACACGTGTGAATATAAATGTTTACATGAAATTGGGCGCATTTATTCTTGCTTGTTTAAACTTAATCTCAAGAGCATTGTATATGACGCACCGGAAAAATAGCGAGCTGGGATCTCCGTCACGAGTTCTGTGAATCTTATATTTAAAGTGACCCAATGTTCGTGCTGTTCGATTAAGGAGAGGCAAGATAGTTCGACTGTAAGTACGTTAGTGTTATAAAACAGTATATTAATAAGCATACATGTACATCACTTATTGCATTATGAGTAGAAAAGAAATCTTACAAAATGTATTATGTTTCTGTATCAATTTGATTACATGTTGTTTACGTGCACAATTTGCAATGTGAATAAGAAGCCTGGTAGTGTTTACTATGAGCTTAGTTTAAAACTACACTTAACATCTTATCCGGTAAGGTGGTTTCCCTTTACAACTTCAAGTTTGCGAATAGGTCGTTAATTTTAGATAAATGACGTGAGATTTAGTTTAATTGATACTATCTGAATATACGCTGTACAAATTTAAAGGGACTTGTTCACAGTTGGATAAAATGATAATTTTCAGAATAATTCTTATAAATTCAAAAAAGAATATATATATATATATATATATAT
>VMBQ01000577.1:201686-234797 GCA_007657795.1 Dreissena rostriformis | reverse complement strand
TATTGTTTCAACAAACGAAATAACATTCTTGCATAGAAAGATCTTTAGAATATTGGTTCTTTATTTGATAATAATCATTCGAAATCGGTAAAATCATAAATCATGTGAAAAGATTTACCCCGATAATTAGAAAATACTTTGAGTACTGACATAGCTTTAATTTATGTTTCACATCTATCTAACTAAAGCGTGCATGGCGCACTGGTAGCGCATAAGCTGTTGTATCCAGAAGTCCCGGTTTAGTCAAGGGTTAGGCAACCTTTTTAATCAACTTGTTCCTTTCTATGATGATTAGTTTAGACTTTTCAAAACCAGTAAAGATATTAAAGGACATTTTTCAAAAATTAGAAAATCTTTGAACAAGTCCCTCAAAATATGGTATAAATGCCTAGTATAATAAGAAATTAATCAATTACTAAATCGTGCCGGAAGTGGTTATTGGGACTACACAACCTGATAGCGCGAATACTATTTTACATTGTACAAAAAACATAACTATCTTTAAACACACCATTTCAACATATAATATATAAAGTTGTCGGATCGATATTTGACATCTCAACGGCCTAAGACACAGTATCGCATACAAAACCGCCCCAAAAGATAACCGGTAGACTGTTATGTATTGATAGAAGATGCAATTATCTAGGTGACGTTTTCACAAACCGTCAAATAGCCCATTAAGATCTTCAGTTGCTCTTACATACCATAACTTTAAGAATATGAAAGTGTATATTTGTTGATTTTTTCGAGTACCACACTCTTTTCTTAATCAAAATTTCGGTAATGGTTGTCTTACATTAAATACTATTTGAAACACGTACTGTGAATACGCGGTTTTAAAAGGTGTAGCAAGTGGTATTGCTTTGATCGTGATATGTAAAATCGTAAAAGCTTTTAGCGTCGATTCAATGATAGCAAACATCATCTTAAATCATGCGTGAATCGCTCCGAGTATTTGGAAATCCGCTCAATTAGTCACTAACACAACGTCAGATGTCTCATTGTTCATCAACCGAAACAATTTAAACACTGTTTTCTTTTCTTTTATTACGCATTGGGCTAATTTGTATTTTTCAGTTCGTTTATTAATATGAAATAAAATGCGGAAGTTAACACATCGTATAAAACTGTTTTAAAAACGAAGAGTATTCATTTATTGCGTGAATTCATAAAGATGCTTTTGCTGGTTGGATTTTGTAAATAACGACATCCTGTTTGTTATGTGTTCGGATTGAATAAAAAGCGATACGTTGTTTTTTTTTCCTACAAAGGTACGTAAACGCTGTACTTATGAGTTGTTTTTGAATATTTTTTTAAATGTATGATTTTTGTGAGATATATTTTAAGTATTAGATGTACACATTTCTACGTAATCAAATGTAACAGTAAGACTATAAATGAATGTTTATGATTTCTTGCAGACCATGGCACGCTTACCATCGCTCATGATAAGTGTACTCGTTTGGTCAGCATGTCTTATTATTGTTGATGGTAAGGACAGTATTTAATAGATAATTGATTACATATCGTCTATGTTTATGAATAATTCCACCATATAGAGAATAACATGTATTTAATTGCATAATTTAAAATAAGGCAGGATAAATCGAATACATGATTGTTGCCGAGATGGAGAAAGTTTATCCGGTAAGGCTTAGAAAAACAAAATAGAAAAGAAATATTTTCTTTTACGGGCTGAACCTGATACACTTTCTCCATCTCGGCACCAACCATGTATTATTATGCATTATTTTAAATTATGCCGTTAACACCAGTTAAACCAGTTCAAGTCAGACTCTCTGGAATTTAAGGACAAGTCGGACGTGTGTTTTGTTAAACAGTACAATATTTGTTTAAAGCATCGAACAAATCCAAAACGTATTTGGATTGTGTGTTTGTCATGCATAATTGTAAATCGAACAAACGCGTTAATAAAAAAAAGATGAAATTATTGTGTGTAAATATCAGATTTCATATCTTTTATATACATAGTAACACATTTGCGTCGGGAGTGAGTCAGTACTCGTATCTTGCGGGCAAATATGATCATATTGGCCCTAGGTTCAATTTCATACCTTGACTTGAGAATCGGATCGCACGACTTCAATTAAACAAAATCGCGTGCACATTAAGTCAAAAACAAAGGATATAAATAAAATTGAGCCGCAAATCAACAAAGGAATCGAAAATAAGTAGGCTATAATTACACGTAGCACACAATTTGGATAATTAAAACATCGATTGCAACTGAAACTGTGCTGTAGATTAGATTGATGACACTATATAAGCTTTAACAGGAGTCATAAAAATAGTACAAACGACACGCTTACCTCTTTATAACAACTTTAATCCAATTCTTATAGCAATAAAGTTGCAACGATATGCACTTCCATTTCCTTCCTTCCATCATTTTATCGAAATGTATTTTAAATCACACTATTTTATTGTATCCCTATCGATTTTCAATTATGCATGACAAACACACAATCCGAAATACGTTTGGGATTTGTTCGATGATCTAAACAAATATTTAACTGTTAAAAAAAAACGTCCGACTTGTCCTTTAATTCCAGAGAGTCTAACTAAAACTAATGTGTTTCGTCACAGAAACTACGTCACACGAGATGTGTCATGAATTGCATAGTATTTGTTAAAAATCATTATACAAATCTAAGTGGTTTTCATCTCTATTGGAAAGGTATATAAATTCAGTTATGTTATCCGATGTTAAAAACAGTGTGTTTGTTTACAATGATTGTGGGAAATTTCTAAATTTGCAAACTTTCTTTACGTGTGATATGATATTTGTATAATGCATGTGTTGCACCATAGTACGAGCTTGTGTACAACTTCATAGGTGATATCAAAATTGACCAATCTGCACTCGTCGTATTGCTCAACAACGCTTTTTAATAGAAAATTAGAACAAATAACTGTTTCAGATCATGTTGTCCTACGGAAACAATATTATGCTAAAGAAAATAAATACTATTTGCATACTTACCTTTAAAAGTGAAACCAAACAGCACGTGGTCCAAAAGTGTCATGGATTCATCACCTTTATGCGTTTTTTAGAGAATGTTCTCACACAAAATTGTGAAAAATTACAAGTTGCGATCGTGAACCGTTTTTAGAAATTTGAATTATAACCGTGGTGCTTTAGACGTGCCTTGGCGTGTTTATTGCAATCGGTTTAATGTTCGCAAACTGTTATCAAAGCTAAAACTAAATAATTACTTAACTTACATTAATTAAGCAGTCATATACTTAACCGAACAGTTTAAGAAATGTCTGGTCTCTCCGTGGGGTATTCCAATCATTAAATGCAATACTGTATCTAAGCTGACTCAACAAAGTACATGTAATAAGCTATGCCTTTAAAAAGTCTTGCATCTTTCAATATTTCACAAAAAAAGATAACGTTACGTTTTACATATAGTATTTACAGAACCGGAGCTAATGGCCAGTCCGGATACATGGGAGGCAGCACGTGTAGAATGTGAACGGAACGGTGGAAAACTCATGGAACCAGATTCGGATTACATAGACACATATAGAGAGAGCATTATTGAACAGATGCGGGCTCAAAACGTGTCAGCGATATGGGTACGAAAGTACTTCACACCGTGGGTTTTTCTCAAAGGTAACTCAAACTTGATCTATATTCACATTATTATATTACCCGAGGTTTTTACTTCAATGAGTAGTATGTCTGCTTATACTTAAAAACGAAATGAAGTATGGACATTATTGACATATTAACCACATTAACCATATAAACATTATTGTTTTAATTGTCTACCTTAAGGTTGTACACGTGAAACCTATGTTCACCCACAGAAAACGTACACTGTGAACAACAACCAGCAGAAGATTTGCCAAAACTTGTGTGCTGGTTACAATTATTTTGGACTAAAAGTAAGTCATACAGGCAATTATTGTAGGTCACATTTAAACTATGAACACATAAAAATACGTTACACAATTCAAATAACTACGCAAGGACATCTTGACAGGTTAAAGGGACTTGGAAACAGTTGGATAAATTGACAAACAAAATGAAGAAAACAAATTTCAGATTTGCAAATTTTCGTTGTAGTTATGTTATTTGCGAGGCAGTACTGAACATTTACCATGCTCTGCAAATCAGGTTATCAGGTCAAATCTTAAAAAAAAGTTGCTACCAACCTAGAGACCACATGTTTGACTTAATCTTTATAAAAAAATATCTTGACAATATGTAGGCCAAGTTCGAATCAGAATCACGTGCGTATTAAAGCAAGGTTACCTGCCCGAATCTAAGAAAAAAAAGTTTTATCCTTGAAACCCGCAGTATGACTAAATTTTAATGAAACTTTTATATAATATATAGGAATCTTCATAACGAGCGTTTACAATCTAGCTGAAATTTTAGAAAATCCTGTTACCGCTCTAGAAGCCTCATTTATGACTTAATCTCGATATAACATACCGTGTAGTCAGAATTTCTATATTGACAATAACTAGGCCCATTTTTATCGTGGTATCGTGCGTCTAAAAGCTCGGTCACCAGATCAAAACTTAGAAAACCTTGTTACCACTCTAAAGGCAACATGTATGACTCAATCTTCGTGAAATATGGTCAGCATGTTCATCTTAATAATAGTTTGGCCAAGTTCGAATCTGAATTGCGTTTGTCCAAACAGTCGATCAGTAAGTATTTTATTGGAAAACATTGTAACTACTCTGGAAGCCATATATATGTTGGTGGTGGTGCTGTTTTGGAAGCACGTTTGTTGTGTTGTTTGTTAATGCAAATAACAAATGTGCAGGCCGGTCTAATATCATAGCTATATGATAAAAAAGTACAACCAATTCGACATTATCGCTTTAACATTTGATATACTAACGATGTGTCGTCCGCAAGAACAATATCCCAAGGACCAGGTTTAATTTCACACAATGATGGTCACAGGTCAAATACGAATGAAGAGTCCGAGAATAATTGTATCTTGTATAAAAATGCATTTAACCAAGCGTATGTTAAACGCGTTTTGGGCGGTGTGCCGATAGAAAAACCCGGTCTGTTAGTTTAAGGTCACAATCACCCTCGAACATTAATTTAAAATGTCAGATATAAGAATTGTAGCCATACCCCCAGTCAAGATTTTATTTTAATCATAAGATGGGTAAGAAAGACATTCTGAAACTTTGAATCAAATGCCATAATTAAGGGACGCATGTTTAAGGTCTACCCGATTTAAACAACGATCAAATATGAGAATAAACGCGGTTTTAAGATTCTGTAAAGAGCACAGTTTTGTCCAATATAATATGACTTTCACAAGCGCTAATCCAAATGAGATGTGTGCTGGATGGGCATAACCGTAACATTAAAGAGAAGACCATTAAAGAGCAGGAAAACTAAAAAATGTATTATACATTACTTTAAATGGTAACACATGTCTTATCAAAATTAAATAATAGCTGAAAAAGTGCATGCTATCAGTTGAACAAAACCTTCGTAGTTGTTTGCATTAGTCTTAATTGAACGATTGATTCTCAAAGGAACATAAGGTAATTCATGTATAATATGATCAACAGAACCGAAAGCCTTTAAATGTCTGTACATAGTTTAAAAGACTTTTAAAGCGATTACAAAAACATATCTTTGTACAAGTTCTTTTATTTCAAAAAGGTACAGGAAATGCTACCCCTTAAACCATCTACGTACGCCTTATACGTCACATGTTCATCCAACATAAACAAAGACTTATTAAGCGTATAGGAACTGCATTTTTCTATAGGACCTACGTTACGTATTTTATAGCAACATCTCATTATTATGGACGAATAAGTAAGTTAATACAATGTACAAGTAAATTATATCTGTTTTTCCCATGTATTTATCCAACTTTAAAGTCCTAAAGTTCAGATTCAGATAGTCAGACTATTGAGTAAAACTGCAATAGTTCTACTAGTTATTATAGTTATCGTGTAATAGTTTTAATAATAACAAAATGTAACTTAGACTGAATACAAAATACTCATGATTGTGAAGTCGAAATGATAACAAGGAAAGGACGAAACCAATTTAACTGGCGAAGCTTAACATGTACTTTCTTTTAAAAAATCTCAAAATGGGTAAACTATTTCCAGATAACATGTCCTTTATTAAACATTTATTATATGGAAGTGTGTATATGTTAATGTGATACGCATGCTGACATTACGAGTTATTGTGACTTATTCCCTTAAACATAATTCATTGAATAAACGTGCCAGTTTAAATCTTATTTTTTGTAGGGACGCAATTGCGTGTGTTTGAATGACGTCGTTTCGTCCTTGGACGTCTATTCGGCCTATGATTCGTGTCCATTTAATTGCCATGGCAACACTGAAGAATTGTGTGGTGGGGAAAATGCGTATACTGTGTACAAAAACAGTATGTGATTGTCTTATTCAACATTTAAAGTAAGTGTTGTGAAATGACAAAATTAAACACTTTTGCAAAAGATTAAAATCTATCAAGCTTAATATGTAGTAACAACTATAGATATATAGTTGTTGGTGAAATAAATGCCTATACAACAAATTAATAATGCGGCGTTTTAGGGCGATACCAACTCGCTTGATAGAAAAATATATTTGTTTTCCCTGCAGACATTTGCTACACATCGTCCGAATCTTGGAATGGGACACTTACCAAGCACATATATGGATCTTCCTGTTTGCCTTGGAATAAATCCGTCCTTAAACACAACCCTTTTCCGGATGGTTCTGCAAACGATGCTAAAGATAATTGCAGAGATCCATCTACAAGTGGTACTCTCTGGTGCTTTACCAACGAAAGTGCTAAAAGCCCTGATAGGGCTATATGTGATGTTTTTAAATGTTTGGGTATGTAACTTTAAATCATCTAATATTTGAGTTGTTTTATTTAAAATAAAGTTTCATTTTATAGTTGTTGCTGCAAAATTTAATAACATCATGGTGTGCCTATACTAACATGAGTGGTTTACTTTAAACGCAAAATAACTTAACTTCATAACAAACACAAAATCAAGTTAAGTTAATATGTGTTCAAACAATAATTATGGCATGATGTTGTGACTGAAATTACACGCATATTTAAATCTATGTTATGTGGTAAGCCTGATCATTTTTGCATTAACTTTTCACCCCAAAACATTATACAGATTAATACAATATCAATCCACACAAACAAATAAAACAGATTAAGAGTCAACAATTCGTGGGTATAGTTATTTGGGGCCAGACAGCTTACATAGAATATGTGTTTATATTTAAATGGAACCATTAATAAGTCTTATTTACTAAGTGACGTCGTTAACTCAAAAAGAAAACCACGTAATGTCAACAGAAACCCAAACTTTGCATCTTAAATTTTAGATATGACTGCAAAACAAAATGGTTCATATGAATGCTTCGCGGTTAAATATAACCAAAGGACGACAGGACCAGAAGGGTTCACTGGACAGCAAGTGCCGTGCAGCACCATCTTAAATGGAATATATATTCGTTTAGGTATTTGAAATAACCCTTTTATATGCGTGTTGCCTTACATTTTGGATCATTTAACTAAGAGTCAATTGATGACAGTTTCGATATTTTCATAAACACTCAGAAGAATGGCTCAAGTCTTAATAGCTTCATGAATGTATTTGTTTGTGGGGGTAAGGGGTTGTAAGGACCTCCTTATCTTCACATTTACAAGATATTACAACATATACAATGTGATGTTATTTTTTTTTACATCAATACAAAAGTAACATATCTGAATGACATCACACATATTTTGTGTCCTATAATAAAAATAAGGGCCTAATTTAAAGGGTGGTCAGGGTAAGATTTAGTTCTGTATTATTTCCATATTAAGAACAAGTCCTTCGCAGGAGGCATTTACAAACCTGTGGTATGTATGCTTACGTGTGGGGAAAGGTAAACAAGATCATGTTGTATTTGTCATTTCTATTTATTTTTTTAGCTTCCGCCAATATTAGATATTCCAATGAAATAACTGGTACGTGGACTGATGTTCGAAACCATGTTGAACGATACTCTTTCTTGTTTCCCCTCTCAACTCAGTACGAACATGTTTATAACAAGTACAAGACGGACTATTATTGGACAGGACTTTCGAGGAACACGTCGACATTGAGTAAGCTGATGCTTTTTTATTCACCCGCATGTCATTCCATTGTTTTTTAATCAGCATTGTGTCATTAACAAGTTAAGCCTTATAACTGTGCATAAAAAAGCTTACCAAAACCAAAATAAACTTTATAATAAATGCATTATTTAGGACCGTTGACTGCACCATCCGAATGTTTCAAGCTACAACGGCATGAACAAGTGCTAGAGGAGAAGACTGACACATGTAATCTCAAATTGCCATTCATCTGTCAAAAAGGTCAGATATACAAATAGGTGATCATCTTATTATCTAACATTGTTATAAGAATGCATAACTTGCTTTTTTATTACATCGTCTATTTTTACAAGTAAAACTCTATTACATATCACTAAAGGGAGATGATTTGCAATTTCATTCATATACTTCTGAAGTATAGTACAAACAAAGTGTCTTGGCTCTGATACTCTATTTTTGCGCAATGAAGCGATTTGGTCAATCAATCCCATTTAAATGTTGAACAGGTACTTAACTTTTGTTTGCTGGTTTATTAATATTGTTACTACTTGTATATGCAGTGATTAACAGCACAATGTAGTTATATTCATAAGCAACAATGGAACTTGCATTTCTAATTTGCCATTTAAAAGCTTTTTTACAAAATATACATGTATAGTTTGTATAGTACATTTCATATGCAACGATTCGTTTGTTATGCCAGAAGGTCATGCTTTTACAAGAAACATATTTACTTCTGTTATTCAGTATCATTGCCAAGCCAGTCGACAACGTCAACGCCTGTAGGAAGCACGATCAACTCAAGAACTGGATCGGAAGATGTTTCGCCGAACACATTGTCTGGTAATTAGTAGTATGTTTCATTCAAAGTACCTCGTCACATTATACCAAAGTCATCGGTTAACTTCCCTAAAGGTTAACGGTGAATATTGTAGCTTAAACAAGTCAAATCTCAAATCTGAGGTTAGACAAAAAACATTTGAATGTTGAACGATACCAAAGCCCACACCTTAATTTTCCCGTCTTAACTGCATGTAAAATAGGGTATCACATACTGATTTTTATTACACGCGTGTGTGTTGATTAGAGTTGTTAGCATCTGCTTATTCGTGTCTATGTTTGTGTATTGATACTTGTCATATCTGTATAGACAATGAGTCGATAAATAAGACTTCCACTTGTGCTGATGATGATAGACTTTCACAACCGTTAACGTTAGACTTGTTAAATGCATGACATTACCCTTGCAATAATTATAAAACTGTGATTTACGTGTGTTTTAGCGGGTTTGATTGGTGGTATTGTCGCTGCTGTCGTGGTGATTACGGCATCCGTAATAGTCTGTGTCGTTATTATACGGTATGTTTCATGGCACAGTTAGATTATAGTCTTTACCAGAGTTCCGAGTTTAACTGTTTTATTTGGTAAAGTTAACTTATATATTCAGACGAAAGTCCGTTCACTGTTTGCATGAATTACGCTTTAGGACATACCTTTGTACCGTCTATTTTAAAACTATTGCTTTTTTGTGACATAATAATGAACTTCGGTGTTAATATGTCGACGGAGTGTTTAGTATAACCACAACATACCCATAATATGATTTCAATAAGCTTAATTTTAAATGCGTCTTCATTTAGAAAAAGTTTGCGACATTGTTATAGGAGAAGAAAACCAAGAAAGAAACGTGAGGAGGCAAAACCGTGTGCAACAGAGATCGTGACGTCAAACAACGAAACTGAAAGTTCAGGCGACATTTACTCGGTATCAGCTAAGGCCAAGATTAAAAAAGAAATGGATTCCGTGGAATATGCGGTCGTAAACAAACGTCAAATAAATAAGCAGGTATCATCAACCCAGAATGTTCCGATCGATTCGGGAAGAAACTCGAATATTGCGGATAAAACTTCGGTGGATGACAAAGGACACAAGTCTCTGCACCATGGTTACGGCATAATTGAAAAAGTACTCGGGGAAGCTACCGAAGATGATGAATATAACAGACTGAATGAAATAATGGAACCTCAGTACGTGAACAAGTCAGACAATGTATACAACCATGTGCAGGGAATTGACAACGGCATTTACGACCACACAGCGGACGGCTCGGAGACGCATGATAGACGGGCTTCGTATTCACATGTAAGGGGGCCATTCCCTCCATCAGAACACTGACATGGTGCCAAAAACAATATATCGGATGTATACGACCACACAACGGATGACTTTGGGACGCCTGATAGGCGAGATTTGTATTCACATGTTAGGGGGTCTACAGAACACCGGAATGAAACTGAAGACAATATATCGCATAGGAAAGTATGTTTTTTGACGAAAAGAATGTGACACGAATACAAGTCTTAGCAGTGTACTATGAGAGAGCCTGAAAATCCGAGACAAGGCAATTTCGCATAGTACACTGGACGAGTTTAAAATTATTTATAATTATGTAGATACTAGTGTGTTCTCGTTTGCAAAGAATGAGCTTTAAGATAGCGGAAATAAACATGTGTTACGTGAGTGCATATTTATATTGATAAACGATTTCAATATGTGGTAATTGAGAATATAACATGGTTTAATGGATCCATACAAACATACCAAAGCCAGCTATACCCACATTTTGACTGCCGCTCTGAATGACTTGAAGAAATGATACAATCTATGTATTTTGTTATAGTTATTAGTAATAGTTCTAAAATATTAATACACTATTTGTTATGTAAGGAAATATTTTAAATACCTGTAATTAACATAATTTCTGTTCTGTCAATGGAAATTTTACACCATGAAAAGCACACAAAGCTCATAGTGCTTGTAGTTAATGATTATTTATTTTCGTATTTTTTCACACTTAACATTGTTCATTTTGTACAAAAAACACGAATTGTATTCAAACATATTAACAAAATAAATACACAACCTCACACAGTATCACATGTGCGAACAATAAAATGTGCCAAACATATTGCATACAATGGGTTTTATATCACATGTGATAAAAGACGGGCCACTGTGAGAGTGGCAACTGTCTACTGTCTACACAAATTTCACTTTACAACAATGAAGAAAATGTCCACGACATTAGCCTCTTTCTTCTGTAAAACGAACCTCTCGAACTCAGTTTTATAAATCAGTTTGAATCAAACGTATCACTTCATGCGTCTTCATCTTAAGTGGCAACAAGTACATGTTGTTGGTTAACCCATCTGATTAAGAGCAGTCGACCACTTTCTAAATAAATGATATTCAACAGTACTTAATGGTAAACTTGTGACTATCGTATCTATTCAAAAGCACACACAATTTACTTCAAAAAAATGTCATCAACTTAAACAACACTTAAACAACGTAAGTGGCCACAACAGTTCAAACTTATGAAAAGTAACTTGATTATTTCTTTGTTTAAACTACAAAACAACATGGTAGTGGATAAATTTGAATGTTTTTGTAGGAATTGTCTTTTGTCTGTCACTTAAAAATAAATGAAAATATGAATTCAACTTAAAAGATATTTATGTAATACAAATAATGCTCATTTATTTTGGCAATGTGCTTTGCTTATTCGCACAAATCTTAAATGTAGTTGAACGAACTGGACAAAGAACATTAGATGACAAAACATGTTTTCCAGATTGTTGAACTCACGCTATAATAAAATGAAATCGTTAGGTCCTAGTGTAACGATATTGTGATAATCAACATTATGCTTGTCCCAAGTATTTGTGCTGATTTTCGTTCAATTTTCTTTGATAGAAAAAATGGGAAAAACATCCCACGTGAAAACAAAAAATCCCATTGGAAAATGAAAAAATCCCATGGCAAAGGCTATTTTGAACAATAAAAATAATGAAAGAAATTGACATATTATATATAAAAACCATCCATAAATGATCACAAAGAGGTATTTTATAACAATCTTTATCTAAAATATGAATATCTTAAAGGAACAAAGGTACTTAAATTTGCAAAATTTCGAATTTGCAAAGTTTTTCCGGTGGCCGTTTTAAAACGTGTTTACTAGAATCTATACAAAACAAACATCCCCTGAATGCACAGCATAATTTGTGGTGAGAATGTTTAGCTCAGCTCATAATATTTGTAGGTTTTGGGGTCATAGTAGCAATTTATCTGAGAGTCATACAGCAGGTCGAGCAATTCTTCGTCATCAGNAAGTCAGCAGTGTGTTATTGACAACTAAAGTCAGCAGTGTGTTATTGACAACTAAAGTCAGCAGTGTGTTATTGACAACTTAAGTCAGCAGTGTGTTATTGACAACTTAAGTCAGCAGTGTGTTATTGACAACTTAAGCATATTAACTGTGCATAAATAGACTGACCAATACAAAAATGTACTTAACATTAAATTAATAGGATTGATGGCTGCACCATCCGAATGTTTCAAGCTACAACTGGGTGAACAAACGCTAGACGTGAAGACTGACACATGTGATCTCAAGCTGCCATTCATCTGTCAAAAAGGTTAGATATACAATTAAAGTATATTCTTGTTATCGCATATTGTAATAGGAATACACAAATAGTTTTTTTTATATCATCCAGTTTTAAAGAAAAACAATATAACATAGCACACGGGAATGATGGTTTGTAAGTCCATGCAGATACTACTGAAGTAGCGTAAAAACAAGATGCGTGTGCTCTGAAATCCTAATGTTGTGCACGGAAGCGATTTGGTCAACCAATCCCATTTCAATTTTGTAGAAACACATGTGTTTGCTTTTTATTAATATCATTCCTTCTAGTATATGCATATATAAGAGTTGTGCTTAATAACACAATGTAGTTTTGTTTAAAAGTAAAGATGGTACTTGTATGTTGAACGCTTATTTTTATTTAAATATACATGTGCACTGTACATGATTACAGTTATATAGTTTGGACTACGACCTATGCATGTTCACATAAATCATTAATTCGCATTATCTTAGTTCCAGTTAACTGTGGTCAAAGTTTTATACAAACAGAAAGTAGGCTCAACTATACCAAAGAAAGCGGAAGTTATGACATGAACTGCGAATGGAAGTTCGAGGGATACGACAACACGCTCATTCGAATGGAAATTTCGTTTGACATAGAAAAATGTCCAGATTGTAAATGTGACAGTTTGAAGGTGACGTAGTGCAACTGAACACATCTAATAAAGAAATTAACTGCAAATAATCAAACTACAATGTTTGCGAATAATTATATTGTTCACAATATTTTTTAATTTCTGTCAGTAATAACAAAAAGGAGTTATGTATAATGTATATTGTAACGACCAACTTTGGTTCTTATTTGCAATATTTATTAGTATTATATGTTTCCTTATATTAAATAATCATGTTGCGTATAAACACATATATGACTAGCAAGATTTAACTTTTGACATAGATTTACGACGCACCATCGACCATTGGACCACCAAATAAAACAGTATGCGGGATTGGACAAGTGACGTTTAATTCCACCCAAAAGGCATTGACTTTGGCTTATTCTTCGGATAGATCCGTGGAAAGGACAGGATTTCAAGCCCAATGGAGCTTTGGTAAAACAAATATTATTAACATGATTCCTTATACCATCAACATATTTAACCCTTCTTATCACAGTAGGCAACATCCAAAAACAAAAGGTGTATCTCGGCATGTCAGGATAGGCCGAGTTGTTAGGACTGATTTTTTCCCGAAAATTACTATTTATGGAATAGTGTTGATATTATAATCCACATGTAGTATGTCAATAGCGTTTTTTTTTGCAATTCGAAATCAATGTTTTTGGCAGAACTGTTAAACTTCCAAGAACGCAGTATTGTTTCTAACATGTTTAAGTATGATTATATTAGTAATGTCTATTTTCCAACATGGACAGTTCACATGTCATAGTGTACGTTTTTTTTCTGTCAGAAGGTTATACTATAATAACAAACATATACCCTTTTGTAATTCAGTGCCTTTGCCTAGCCAGTCGACCTTGTCACCGCCTTCTGGTAATGAATATTATATTTTATATAAATTGAGATTAAGTTAAGGACCTTTGTACATAATACCAAACTCATTTATTATCTGACCTTTAGTTTAATGATGAGTATTTAAGCTTAAACCAGCCGAACCTCTTCGTGAGGTTATGCAACGTAATGTGAATGTTGCACGATACCCAAGTCATTACCAATGTTTTTACCGTCTTAACTGCATGTAAAATAGTATGTCACAGAATAATATTTATAACACGTGTTTGTGTGTTGATGAGGGTTGCTTTGCATCTGATTCTTCTTGTCGTTGTTTGTGTGTGGATAATTAAAATATCTATATAGACAATGAGTCAATACAAAAGACTTCCACTTGTGCTGATGTTGATGGACTTTCATAATCGGTAGACTTAATAAATGATATTAACCTTTCAAGAATAATAAAACTGTGTTTTACGCGTGTTTCAGCGGGTTTGATTGGTGGCATTGTCGCCGCTGTCGTGGTGATAACGGCATCTGTAATAGTCTGTGTCGTTGTCATACGGTATGTTTCATTACACAATTCGGTGTTATGGGTTTTCAGAAGTCCGAGTACAACTGTTTTATTTGGTAAAGTTGATTTATATATTCGGAAAAGCAAATGAATTTTCATTTTTTTGCATTCCTTACGCTTTAAAGCCATACGTTTTTACCGTACCGTACTTTTTAAACCATGACCTAACTGTTACATTACAAAGAGCTTACGTGTCAAAGCAGTATTAAGTATAACCACAATATACCCATACCATGATTTCACTAAGCTTAGTTTAAACTTGGTGTTCATTTAGATATAGTTTTGGCATTGTTATAGGAGAAGAAACCCAAGAAAGAAACGTGAGGAGGCAAACAAATGTGCAACAGAGATGGTGACGTCAAATAACGAAACTGAAAGTTTAGGTGACATTAACGCGGTATCGGCCAAGGGTAAGATTCAAACAGGAATGGATTCTGTGGAATATGGGGTCGTAAACAAACGCCAAATAAACAATCAGGTATCATCAATGCGGAATATTCCGATCGATTCGGGAAGAAACTCGAATATTGCGGAAAGAACATCGGTTGATGACAAAGGACACAATTCTTTGCACCATGGTTACGACAGAGTTGAAAAAGTACCCGGAGAAGCTACCGAAGATGGTGAATATAACAGACTGAATGAAAAAATGGAGTCGCAGTACGTGAACAAGTCAGACAATGTCTACAACCATGTGCAGGGAATTGACAACGACATATACGACCATACAGCGGATGACTCGGAGACGCATAACCAACGGGCTTCGTATTCACATGTAAGGGGGCCATTCCCTTCATCAGAACACCGACGTGATACCGAAAACAATATAAAGGATATGTAAGACCAAAAAACGAATGACTTCGAGACGCCCGATGGAAGGATTTGTATTCAAATGATAGCGGGCTTTTCCAGTGATAAGAACATCGAAATTATTCCGAAAACAAAATAACGAACAGGCAAGTTGTTGTACGACGCAACGAATGTGACACGAAGACAAAGTCTTCGAAGTGTACTATGGGAAAGACTTAAAATCCGAGATAAGGCATTTTCGCATAATAAGTTGGACGAGCGAGCAATTAATGATGACGATGATATACTAAAATAGAGGAGACTAGTTTGTTCTCATTTGCAAACAATGAGCTTTAAGATAGCGGAAATAAACATGTGTAACGTGATTGCATTTTTTATATTCATAAACGATTTTATGATGTGGTAATTGGGAATATAACACGGTTTAATGGATCCATATAAACATTTCAAAGCCAGCTGTACCCACATTATGACTGTGGCTCTGAATGACTTGAAGAAATGGTACCAGTATGCTGTAAATTTAATATTATAAGGATTGTAATAAGTTTATTTGTGTATTTTGTTATAGTTATTAGTAATAGTTATAAATTATTAATACACTATTTGTTATGTACGGAAATATTTTAAATACCTGTAATTAACATAATTTCTGTTCTGTCAATGGACATTCAACACCATGAAAAGCACACAAAGCTCATAGTGCTTGTAGTTCATGATTATTTATTTTTCGTATTTTTTCACACTTAACATTGTTCATTTTGTACAAAATACACGAATTGTATTCAAACATATTAACAAAATAAATACACAACCACACACAGTATCACAGGTGCGAACAATAAAATGTGCCAAACATATTGCATACAATGGGTTTTATATCACATGTGATAAAAGACATTACACTGCGAGAGTGGCAACTGTCTAGTGTCTACATAAATTGTTACAACAATGAAGTAAAATGTCCACGACATTAGCAACTTTCTTCTGTAACACGAACCTCTCGACTCAGTTTTATATATCAGTTTGAATCAAACGGAATGGAAATAGCGTATCACTACATTTGTCTTTATCTAAAGTAGAAACAAGTACATTTGTTGGTTAACACATCTGATTAAGAGCAGTCGACCACTTTCTAAATAAATGTAATTCAACAGTACTTAATGGTAAACTTCTGACTATCGGATCTATTCTTAAGCAGACACAATTTACTTCAAAAAGATTTCATCCACTTAAACAACACTAAAACAACGTAAGTGCCCACAGTAGTTCAAACTTATGGAAAGTAACTTGAATATGTCTTTGTTCAAACTACGTAAACAACATTGTGATGGATTAGTTTGAATCTTTTATAGTTAGGAATTGTCTTATGAAGTCTCTCATAAATAAATTAAAATATGAATTCAACTAAAACATAATTAAGTAATGAAAATAATGGTTATATATTTTGGCAATGTGCTTTGCTCATTCGCACAAATCTTAAATGTAGTTGAACGCTATGGACGAAGGACATTAGATCACAAAACATGTTTTCATGATTGTTTAACTCACGCTGTAATAAAATGAACTCGTTAGGTCCTAGTATGTAACGATATTGTGATAATCAACATTATGCTTGTCCCTTGAAACATAAACCTTGCACAATACCAGAATTTAAACACACATGTTTATCAATGTTATTAATATATCCATCTATGTTATAAATAAAGAACGGACAAGTTAAAACGGCCACCAGAAAAACTTTGAAAACCCGAAATTTCGCAAATTTAAGTACTCGTTTTCTTTAAGATTTGCCTCTTTGAGATAAAGTATGCGATTAAAGTCTTTCTTTTATTAATAATTGATTATTATTGCTTAAAATTGCGTTTTTTTTCACTATGAAATTTATTTGTAAAGTTGGTCTTCCCATGGGATTTATGCATTTTCCCATGGGATTTTTCGTTTAAAATCTGGGACTCACCGCGAAAACATATGACAATTCTAAAATTATGAATACATTCACCTCCGTGTCTCTGTCAACCACATCTTCGGCCATGCTTCTTCAATGAAATATGTTATAAATGAGGTGTCAGTAAAGTGACTATATGAGACTCAAATCGTATCGCTTTCGTTAATACGCGGCAGTTCCGCTCGGCTAGTTTAGCTTACAGGACTGGGTTAGTCATGTAAAATATTGAATAAAATATATATTTTTTTTATAAACAACTGTAAGCAAGATGAGTTGCAGATAATTGGTCAGTAACCACAATTTCACTAACTCTTTTGACCTGTTAATTCTGTTCAGCTCAATTCAACAGTGAAAGAGGCGTCTAATATCACTTTAAATTTGCAAGATTTCGGTTTTGCAAAGTCTTTCCGGTGGCCGTTTAAATATGTGTTTACTAGAAGCTATACAAAACAAACATCCCCTGAATGCACAGCATAATTTGTGGTTAGAATGTTCAGCTCAGCTCATAATATTTGTAGGTTTTTGGGTCATAGTAGCAATTTATCTGAGAGTCATACAGCAGGTCGAGCTCTTCTTCGTCATCAGTGTTCTTTGCTGACTCGCCTAGAATTAGAAAAAGTGTAATTAATTACATCAATTGAATAATTTCCCTGAGTGTTAGATATGGTAACAAAAAAGTTATAAACCATTGCACTTATGGTGAAATTCTTTTTATATACATGCATTTAAAGATGACTGAGGTTAATCCCAATAAGAAAATAGTATCAGATATGTATCACCATTTTAATTGCTTTTTGACGATTTCTGTAAAAAAAAACTGTTCAGTACAATATGCATAGAAACTCATTCAATTTTAAAACACAACTAAATTATAGTTGACTAAACGTTAAAATCCATCAACAGTTTAAACAAAAACTGGTAAGTGTTCATGCATTTGACATGTTGACCTCAAGATAAATACCGGTAGGCGTCTTCCATACCATCATACCAATGTGCATGACTGAAGCTTAAAGGGTTTTCAATATATTGTGTGGTAAGGCAATGATCCACGGACCGGACGGACAGATGGAAAACAATTGATATGACAGTTTGTACACACATACACTTGCAAAAAGGTGAGCGTACCTGTGAATGGTTTCCTAGGAGACGGGTTGCTAAGTGACGAGATGTCATCAAGCGAGTTGGAGCCCGGAGCTCCTCTCAGTGGAACAGGGGGACTGCACACACCACTGAACTCTCTGAAAAAGCAGGTAGCATTATACAAATTACCGGTAGTAGGCGCGAACTACATATATAAGGGTGGGGGGGGCATTTTTCATTTTTCTAAGACAACTCATATGTCCTCTGAACAAACACATTTTTGGAACGTAGGTGGACGACTTACTATGGCCAAATTGTTTGCTTCTAATCATGTTGTACACATTCAAATTAGCTTTGATGACAGCAGAAACTCTTTAAGTATGGGGTATATTTCAACAGACAAAGAATGTTAAATTACATAAAAAGAATTTGTTACAACTTCCATGGCATGCAGAAGACCATCAACTTCTTTACAGAAACTATATTTCCTCAGTAAATGGAGAAATTCTAGACAAATTGTTAATGTTTATTCTGTCTCACAATACCAACACCACAGTTTAAATGTATGTCAGTAAATCTCAATAAGCCACTTTACAGCCAAGCAGAAAAGAGCCACAAACACTGACCTTGAGTTATAGGTATCTGAACTGTCCATGAACATTGCAGGATGAAGGCTTCCCTTCTGGTGTGGCTGGGGCTGAAAAAAAAATATTACATCAACATTACAATATCAAAAGAGCTTGTACGTAAAAAAGGCACAATAATAATACATGCACTGCCGACTTGTCCGTTCATTATTTAATAATAATTATTCAGGTGGACATTACCATGAGGTTTGAAAACAGCATTTAAAGAAAAATTAAAAGTATATTTAAATGACAGTATAATTCAATACTTAATGAACTNTTATTCTGTCTCACAATACCAACACCACAGTTTAAATGTATGTCAGTAAATCTCAATAAGCCACTTTACAGCCAAGCAGAAAAGAGCCACAAACACTGACCTTGAGTTATAGGTATCTGAACTGTCCATGAACATTGCAGGATGAAGGCTTCCCTTCTGGTGTGGCTGGGGCTGAAAAAAAAATATAACATCAACATTACAATATCAAAAGAGCTTGTACGTAAAAAGGCACAATAATAATACATGCACTGCCGACTTGTCCGTTCATTATTTAATAATCAATATTCAGGTGGACATTACCATGAGGTTTGAAAAAAGCATTTAAAGAAATATTACAAGTATATTTAAATGACAGTATAATTCAATACTTAATGAACTGTATCTATTCAAAGCTATGCATTAACCATTAAGTAAAAAACTCAACTAATTGACCAATTTTGAGTTCATTATTTATATTTCAGAGGTAAATGATAGGACATGTGTTGCACAATCCATTATATATGTTTTACATCGCTGGAGAAACGGCCTTGGATAAACAGAAAGGCGAAGATATTATGAATATAGATATATATTCTATGTTTATCTACTAGCTGATTTTGACACGTGGTACACACAGGTTTCCAGGTGCTAAAGCTGGTGTCATCATCACTGATCATAGTAGGAGACTCTGTCCCAGTCTCTCTGCTAGCCCTCGAGTGGTGCCCAAAGCCGTGACCTTGATGTTCATTGTGGCTTGACCTTTCATTTGACCTTTGCGTCATATGACCTTCTGGGGCGTTGACCTTCTGGGAAGCTTTCCCTTTGTGTAACTCTCCCAGGTCTGTGATGACAACAGTTGGTTTGGNGTTCCCACCAAGTTTCATGAAGATTGGACTAAAAATGTGACTTCTAGAGTGTTAACAAGGTTTTACTAAAGCCATATTAGGAAAACTGCCACGCCCCCTGGCAGCCATGTTTTTCGACCAACCGGAACCATTTTCAAACTCGTTCAAGATATCATAAGAACAAATGTGCTGACCAAGTTTCATGAAGATTGGGCAATAAATGTGACTTCTAGAGTGTTAACAAGGTTTTACTATATCCATATAAGGAAAACTGCCCCGCCCCCTGGCGGCCATGTTTTTCCTCCAACCGAAACCATTTTTGAACTTGTCCAAGATTTTATTAGGACACATGTTCCCACCAAGTTTCATGAAGATTGGACTAAAAATGTGACTTCTAGAGTGTTAACACGGTTTTACTATAGCCATATTAGGAAAACTGCCACGCCCCCTGGCAGCCATGTTTTTAAACCAACCGAAACCATTTTCAAACTCGTCCAAGATATTATTGATACACATGTTCTGACCAAGTTTTATGAAGATTGGACAATAAATGTGACTTCTAGAGTGTTAACAAAGTAAATGTTGACGCCGCACGACGGACGACGGACGACGCACGACGGACAAAAGGCTATCACAATAGCTCACCATGAGCACGTTGTGCTCAGTTGAGCTAAACATGCAAGCTGATTCAAGAAGATTGGACCAAAAAAGTGACTTTCAACATGTTTTTTTTTTGTATTTGACATAGTGACCTTGTTTTTGAGCTCATATGACCCAGTTTCAAATTCTGCCAAGATTTCATTGGGACAAATGTTTTGACCAAGTTTCATGAAGATGGCCAATAAATGTGGCTAATATATCGTCAACAAGTTTTCACTATAGCCATATACGGTCATCCCCCCCACGGCCGATCATGTTTTTTAACGAATCATTACCATTTTCAAACTTAGCCGAGCTATTGTTAGAACAAATGTTCTGATCAAGTTTCATAAAGATTGGATAATAAATGTGACTTCTAGAGTGTTAACAAGGTTTTACTACAAAGCCATATAAGGAAAACTGCCACGCGCCCTTGCGACCATGTTTTTCAACGGATCTCACCCATTTTCGAACTCAGCCCAGATATCATTAGTACAAATATTCTGACCAAGTTTCATGAGCATTGGGCCAAAAATGTGACTTCTAGAGTGTTAACAAGGTTTTACTAAAGCCATATAAGGAAAACTGCCCCGCCCCCTGGCAGCCACGTTTTTCAACAGACCAGAACCATTTTCAAACCCATCCGAGATATCGTTAGAACAAATGTTCTGACTAAGTTTCGTGAAGATTGGAAAATAAATGTGACTTCTAGAGTGTTTACAAGGTTTTACTATACACTAAAGCCATATAAGGAAAACTGCAACGCCCCCTGGCGGCCATGTTTTTCATTCAACTGGAACCATTTCCGAACTCATTCGAGATATCATTATAACAAATGTTCTGACTAAGTAACATGAAGATTGGACAATAAATGTGACTTCTAGAGTGTTAACAAGGTTTTACTATAGCCATTTAAGGGAAACTTATACGCCCCCTAGCAGCCATGTTTTTTAACCAATCGAAACCATTTTCGAACATGTCCAAGATATTATTAGGACACAAGTTCTGACCAAGTTTCATGAAGATTGGACAATAAATGTGACCTCTAGAGTGTTAACAAGGTAACTGTTGACGCCACACGACGGACGACGCACGACGGACAAAAGGCGATCACAATAGCTCAACATAAGCACGTTGTGCCCAGGTGAGCTAAAAATGGTAAGTGTTCATGTATAAATGTTAAATCCTACAACAGATAAAGTTGCATTATTATGGAATATTTGTATACTTTTAACTAAAGCTGACTGTTTTAACTTTCATGTTATAAGTCCATTTTGCTTTGACCTTTAATATCTTGAGCTCAAAATAAATAGGCGTCTTCCATACCATCATGCCAATGATGGTAAACAATTTATATGTCAGTTTGTACACACAAACACTTACAAATATGTGAGTGTACCTGTGAATGATTTCCTAGGAGACGGATTGCTAAGTGAGGAGATGTCATCAAGAGAGTTGGAGCCCGGAGCTCCTCTCAGTGGAACAGGGGGACTGCACACACCGCTGAACTCTCTGAAATGGCATGTAGCATTACACAAATTATCAGTAGTAGGCGCTTTCTACATAATTTAGGGGGTATTGGCTTGTTGGCCCCTGCTGAATTTCATTTTTCTTAGACAACTCATATGTCCTTTGAACAAACAAATTTTTATAACGTAGGTGGGCAACTTACTATGGCAAAATTGTTTGTTTATGATCACGTTGTACACATTCAAATTAGCCATGATATGTACACAATCATATTAGCCTCACAAAAGTAGCTAGTCTTTAAGCATGCGGTATATATCAACAGACTAATAATGTTTAATAACATACAAAGAATGTGTTACAACTTCCATGGCATGCAGAAGACCATTAACTTCTTAGCAAAAACTATTTCCTAAGTTAATGGAGAACTTCTAGACCAATGGTTAATGTTTCCACAAAACTTATCAAGAAACATATTCATCATAAGGGCACAACTTTAAACCATCTAGAACGATTTTGTTTAATAGCATTATTTAATTCTGGTTCACAATAACTACAACGCTGTTTAAATGTACGTAAGTAAATCTAAATGTCAATGAGCCACTTTACAGCCAATCAGAAAAGAGGCACAGACACTTACCTTGAGTTATAGGTATCTGAACTGTCCATAAACATTGCAGGATGAAGGCTTCCCTTCTGGTGTGGCTGGGGCTGATAAAAATAAACCATACATAAACAATACAATAATTGTGCTATCAAAAGAGCGTGTAAGTAAAACAGGCACAAAAAGAGAAACATGTACCGGTACTGCAAACTTGCTGGTTCACAATTAAATTATTAATGTTTAGGTTACCATGAGGTTTGAAAACAGCATTTATGTGCACTGAGAAACATTGAAAGTATATTTAATGTCAGTATAGTTTATACGCTACAAAGCTATGAATAAGCAAGTACAAGTCAATAAATTGACCAATTATGAGTTAGTTAATTATACTTCATAGATAAAAGATACGACATGTGTTGCACTATTTCTCATTTACTTTTCACAATCCTGAAGAAACGGTCTTGAATTCACAGAAAGGCGGAAAGAACTTATTCTATGTTTGTCTACTAGCTTACATGTATTGTGACAAGTGGTACTCACAGGTTTCCAAGTGCTAAAGGTGGTGTCATCATCACTGATCATGGTAGGAGACTCAGTGCCAGTCTCTCTGCTTGCCCTTGAGTGGTGCCCAAAGCCATGCCCCTGATTGTCATTGTGGCTTGATTTTTCATTTGACTTTTTCGTCATATGACCTTCTGGGGCGTTGACCTTCTAGGAAGCTTTCCCTTTGTGTAACTCTCCGGCGTCTGTGATGATAACAGTTGGTTTGGTATTTGTTGCATGTTTTGCCCGTGGAGACATGATGTTTGTGGGTTCAAAGTCCACACTTCTTGCTCCCTGAATGGCCGCAAACATTTCCATCTCCTGAGAATCGGTCAGTTCATTATCGTACATGTATTTTTGGAAATCATATGGTTTCTGAAAGAAAACAAATGAAAATTGGAAGGCTTTTTGAAAATAAAAAAAAAATGGAAAAAGATAAGAGTTTTTGAGAAACAAAAATGGACAAAGATAAAGAGTTGCCAAAAAAGGAAACATATCCTAAAAGGAAAAAGAAACAGCATGTGCGAGGAAACAACTGGACGAAACATAAGGTTTCGTTAAATGAAAGAAATTGACAAGCATATAGTTTCAATATGAAAACAAAAGGAAATTAACATAACATCTTCACACTTCAAAATATTGCAAATTATAGAGACGGCTGTCAAGTGCTTGTTATAAAGGCAAATTACTTTACATGTATTAACACATACACAAATGAATGGCAAAAGCCTCGTCTGTAAAAATAATATTTTTTAAGCAGCTCAGTTTTTAATAAAAAAAATATTTTATCTTGATTTATGAATTTAAAAGTGATTAATTCTACAAGCAGTTGTTACTCACTTCATCTGCTTGGATTTGGGAAATCCTTGCATCAGACTTTGGAATCTCTTTCAATTTATTCCTGTTCATTCTTGATATGTAACTTCTGTCAGTAAATACTTTAGTGAAAGTAGGGCTATCTGCCGTCACAGGAGCCAAATCTTCACTATCATTTGCACCGTTTGTAAGACCCGTGGGTTTGGGAATAGAAACACCAGAAGTTTTCTCTATGTAAAATGTACCCTGAATATCCCTAGTTCCACTTTTTCCATAGTTTGAATCACTCACTAGCATTGCGCCACCATTTATTTGTGGAAGTTTATCAGCAGAATTAACGCTGGATTTAATACTGGGATTTGGTGGTCGACTAGAACCAGTAATGTGGTGAGAAGAATAAGATCGTAGTTCACTATTAGTTTTACTGCCACTGTTGTGTTTAATACTGCCATTAGGAAGAGAACCACTATTAGGTCTTGTTCCACTATTGGGTCGCACATCACTGTTAGGTCGATTTCCACTATTAGGTCGCGCACTACTAGAAGGTCGGGTACCACTATTTGGCCGATTACCACTGTTCGGTCTACTGCCGCTATTAGGGCGAGACTCCTGTCTATTAACACCAAATTTTCTCTCCTCATCATTGCTGGAGGCGCTGCCATTGACAAAGTCTTCTTCAGGTCTTGGCCCTCTTGATTTTGATGTACTTGAATGTCTTGATTTAGTATTCTTAGATGTGTCTACAGCCTGAAACAAAATAATACCTTTTGTTATGTAATGAACTCCTTTGTTAGATTTTTATAAATTACAAACATAAATGAATAGGATTGAATTACAATTGACGATTCAGTATGATTTAATGACAATTAAGACATTTCGCATGTTCAGACATCATCGGATGACAGAAATTATACGAAAAAACATTGAACTGAGTTTGAGTGTAAAATAAATCTGAAAGCAATATTTCAACTATGGTAAAACAGCAACAGGAAAAACTTAGCAAAACCGAATTTTCACAAACTTAAATACCCTTTTTCTTTATGATTTGCCTCTTTGAGATAAAGTGGTCTTATAAAAGTCATATTGTATTAATAATTGATTATTTGTGATTAATAAATGCGTTTAATTCATTTTTTCAATGTGAATTTGTTTTGAAAAGTTGGTCTTAGCATGGGATTTTGTATTTTCCCATGGGAGTTTTCGTTTTCCAATGAGATTTTCGTTTTTTCCACTGGGAATTATTTGCGATATCTGCATGGGATTTAAGAATTCATTGTATACGTTTGTTTATGTTAAGTTATCAATTGTAAGAAATGTCAAAGTGCTCGTGCTGATTTTCGTCCAATTTTCTTTGATAGAAAAAAAATCCCATTTTGTATATGGAAAAAAATCCCATGGGAAAACAAAAAATCCCATGGGAAAATGACACAATTGCATGGAAATGGCTACTTTATACAAAACATTTTTAATGAAAGAAATTGAAATAGTATATAACAAGGGATGTGTTTGTTAGAAACACAATGCCCCCTATTGCGCCGCTTTGAAATAAAATTTCAATATATCATTTGGCAGGTTAAGAAATTATCTCCCTTTTAAAGCTTATTACTTCCCTTGGTTTGTATTTTTTTACCTTTGACCTTGAAGGATGACCTTGACCTTGACCTTTCACCACTCAAAATGTGCAGCTCCATGAGATACACATGCATGCCAAATATCAAGTTGCTACCTTCAATATTGTAAAAGTTATGGCCAACGTTAAAGTTTTCGGACGGACGGACTGACAGTTCAACTGCTACATGCCACCCTACTGGGGGCATAAAAACCATCAAGAAATAATCACAAAGAAGCATTTAATCGCAAACTTTATCTAAAATATGAATATCTTAAAGGAAAAAGGTACTTAAGTTTGCAAAATTTCGGTTTTGCAAAGTTTGTCCGTTGGCCGTTGTAAACAGAATACAACACAACCTTTTGTTGTTCTTTATCTGCTAGTGGTGACAGAGGTGAGGCATTTTTCTGTCTAGGTGCAGGCTGTGGTTGGGACACAAACAAGTACATATCACCTTTCTCCTCTCTAAAACCAGGACATAAAGCACATAATTAGTTACATGGCACTTTAAAGTCTTTTTCAAGTTAGTAAGTATAAATGGACTGAACATATATAATTATTATATATATATGGATTTCAATCAAATAGCTTAAAATTAGGTGCAGTCCACAGTGATCTTACCCATCACTCTCGAGGGACTGACCGTCCTCATGGTCCGATATCTGGGCGTCGAGGCCCATGTTGGCCTTCAGGATCTGAATCACGTCTGACACCGAGTCGTACACCTCCACGTCCTGGGACTCGTAGTTTGAGGGCCGGTATTCTACACATGGAACAAGACATTGGGTTCACCTTTAAATCCTGTTACAGGTCTGTTTATCTAAACATCTTGAACTTTGGTAATGTATGTTTGATGCCATTTAAAACAGTCTGGAGGCAAATATGCAATCACTGAGACTAACAAACCAACCAATGAAACATATTTTTTCTATATCATAAAAAGGAACATACTTTTTACTTTTTATGTACTAAGACATAAAATATGCATATGAAGTTTTATCACAGTTGGATTACTAGTGTCTGGGATTTCCCATGAAAACCATAAGTTTGAAGGAGCGAAAGACGCAAGGACAGATGGAGGACAGACATCGAGTAGGACAGAAATGATTATAGGGGAAATTCATTTCAGACCCACGCAAACTCGGACAGAAAAGTAGGGACCGTATCCTATCTCCTTTTGGGGAGTACAAAAACAACTAAAACCATCTTGAAGACGACTAAAACATCCACTTTCGATACAACTTCACACCTAAAACCTAAAGGTTTAAACTAAACTAGCTACCTTTCTGTGGTGGCTTGGAACTCCTACTATTTGACACTTGTCGCGGGATCATTTCAGCCGAGGTCTGTCTAGAACCAGACTCATTACTGCTACCGCTGGTATTGAGGTCAGTATCCGACACGACCCGGAACCGGCGCGCCTCCTGGTATGGAGACTGATGAGTGGTCGATATGGAAGATTCACTGGTGCCTAGGCCTTCATCTGGATAATGTTTATGTGAGATTGAGTTTACACTCTAACTTCAATATAACGCAGATTACGGGGTCCGAGCTACAAGACCGCTTTATAAAGAGATCCGCGTTATAAGTTCTGGGCTCATTTATTGCCATGTTGTGTTGTCATTTGCTTTACATGCATATTAACCCTACTGTATCGATAACTGTATACATACCGAAATTGAAGATTCAACAGCGTTATATTGGATTCAACGTTATAACGGAGCACGTTATTTTGGATTTACAGTGAAGTAGGTTTATAGATTTGAATAAACATTATAAACAAGGTTTGGCTCCTAGTTCATGTTTTTCTCCAAAGTAAATACACATTTCTTAAACCAATTCTTACCGAGTAATCTTTCGAACTATCATTTCCTGTTTTTGTTTAGACGTTTCCTTAAAAAAGTCACACCCAAAATCATGCAAAAAACTTTTATATGAAATTAATGACATGAAACAAGGCTTGTCACCATAGGATGACATATGCCCGCTTTTTCCACATTTCCAAAACCTAAACGCAAAACCTAAACGCAAAACCTAAACGCAAAACCTAAACGCAAAGTGTGACGGAATTTCAGACGGATAGAGGGACGGACAGACGGACAGTGCAATCACTATATGCCACCCTACCGGGGGCATAAAAATACGAATTATAGTTTAAATTATTGTTCGGCATGGACACAACAAAATTAATATCCATACCATATTCAATCATATTTTCCAAACTGCTTGAAGCCATACCTTTCTGTGAAACAGATTTTGTTGAGCGCTCGTTGCTGCTCCCATTTTTAAACCGTGCAGGTCTTCGCCTCACCCGATCGTGTGATGGCTCCCTAGGGGGATGTGGCTGAACATGGGGCACCTCCACATTGAATGTTTCTGAAAACAAAGTACCGGAATATGCATGTACGAGGCTTTAATGTCTTGTTACTGGGTCATCTCAAAGTCAAAAATGGGTAACACTGGTTCTATACAATTCATTTTTTCTGAGATTGCTTTAATTGTTTTGAGTTAACCCTTGCTCAAAATGTTCTGTTGCAGACTTTACACCAAAATTATAAACAGTGACTTTTAAAAGGATACATTAATGATTGATAATAAATCCTTGAGTCGACCCTACATCATACTTAAATCAAGTTTTCTAATTACCCAAATTATTGTTAATATTACAGTTAATAATGGACTTAGAATCTTTTAAAAATATTCCTAGTTAAACTATGTTTAACAGGTGCATTGTTTACTTAGAATTTTATTAACACAAAAATTGTTGGACATCTTTTTATTTCAAAATGTTCAAAATTTTGTTAACTGTTTTTTTTTCACCTTTAAACACATAAAATGCAGTTACAATAAACCAACATTTTTTTCTGCTTCAACTCCTCACCATGGTAAGGATTACTTCACATAAAACAAAAATCAAAAACATTGCAAAATGCTTTTCACAAAAAAAATAGTATACAACATTCATTTTTGTTTAATCAAAGATAAACAGCAATAAGAGATGTGTTGGTCAGAAACACAATGCCCCCTACTGCGCCGCTTTAAAAAAAAAAAAAACAAAAAAACTGACCTATGACCTTGAAGGATGACCTTGACCTCTCACCACTCAAAATGTGCAGCTCCATGAGATACACATGCATTTAACTTTTTTTTTCGACCTTAGACCTTGAGGGATGACCTTGACCTTTCACCACTCAAAATGTACAGCTTCATGAGATACACATGCATGCCAAATATCAAGTTGCTTTCGTCAGTATTGCAAAAGTTATGGCCAATGTTCAAGTTTTCGGACGGACACACAGACTGACAGACAGACAGATGGACTGACAGTTCAACTGTTATATGCCACCCTACCGGGGGCATAAAAACATGATTTAACAGTGCAATGACTTGATAATATTGAAGATTATAATGAATATTATCGAAATCTGTAAAGTGTCTCCAGGATCAAAATACCACTCACTAGGATGCTTCTCAACAACATTGGCTGGATCTGAGAACTGGCGTTGGTGACCTATTTGTACTGAGGCTGGCTTGTCAGGGGGGGTGGGAACTCGCCAAATGCCGTCCCCACCCCCATCCTCGCCCTGGGGCACCCTCGGTCGCAATGACCCAGAGCCTGGTTCCTGGTCGGAAGTCAGGTTATCTGAAGAGAAGAGACTATCTGGAATACAACGAACATCATGATCAATACCGCATGATTATCCATGAATAAAGTACAAGGAATAAGGCTACAAATAATGGTTTCAAATGAAACTAATAAAAAGTGAGCATTTTTTATTTATTTATGGTGCTTTAAATACACATTAATTATATATGAGCATGTTTGCTTGCGGTAAAACATTTCTTCATGAATTCAAATTATATTATGGAAAATATTTTTAACTGAAACAAGAGATGTGTTTGTCAGAAACACAATGCCCCCTTTTGCACCGCTTTGGAAAAAAAATCTAAACCTTTACGCAAAACCTAAACGCAAAACCTAAACGCAAAGTGTGACGGAATTTCAGACAGACGGACAGACAGACGGACGGACAGACGGACAGTGCGATCACTATATGCCACCCTACCAGGGGCATAAAAAGCCTAAGCTTCGGATAGTTAACACAGATTAAATAGACAAGAACTATCACTGCAAGCAATGGACAGTGAAATGAACTTAGTTATTGTTCTATGAACAAAATGTGGATCAATCACTAAAAAGCTAGTCACAATAGGGACAAACACACCAACACAGACAGTCAAACACACCTCAACGTCAGATGCCATAACATATTGTATTTATCATGTTTTTCATAAACTATATGTTGAAAAAGGAACATAACTAAGAAATTGCTGAGGAAGGAGAATAAAAAAGAGGCTCTGATGACAACAAAGCGCTCACCTGAGTTCAAGTTACCCTCAATTCTCAATGACTTGACCTGGTGACATAATTCATGACCCCACGTGACCCAGATTAAAACATGGGCTTGATATTGTCATGTTTTACATTCTGATCATGTTCAATCACTATTGAGTCTAAAATGTGGCTTGTAGAGCAGAAATATTTTTTTCTGACCTGGTGATCTTTTTTTGGCGCCACTTGACCAAGAATCGAACTTGTCCTTGGCATTGTCAAAAATAAACATTCTGACAAAGTTTCTTCAAGATTGAGTCATAAATGTGGCTCCTAATATGGTAACAAGATATTTTTATAAGATTTAACATAATGACCCAGTTTTATGACACACATGACAAACATTTGAACTTGGTGTAGAAATTCTCAAGATTAACATTCTGACAAATTTTAAAGCAAAAGAGTCATAAATATGGGTTTAGAGTGGTTCGAAGGTTTTCCAACAGTGACCTAGCGTTTGGATTTGGGACCCAGATTCAAATTTGGCCTAGATTTTGTCAAGTTTCATAATGAGAGTGAAAAATGTGGCGTTTAGAGTGGTAAAGAGCTAAAAATTGTTGACACACAATGCACAACACAGGTCGGACATTGACTGATCACATGTGAGCTTTTGAAGTTAAGGGGAGCTAAAAATAAATGCGCATGAACAACTTCATGTCATAAGGTTGATTGCATGCAAGTTTGAATGTGGTGTTACACTTAGCATCATGATGGTTTGTTTTATGCTTTCCAGAGGTTCATAGAGAAATATCAGTGAATTCAAACTGATAACTCACTGTTTCAAACAGTGAAAAAAATAGATAATTTTCATTGTTTTACCGGAACTATTTTTTGGCAAAAATACAAAAATAATCCTTTGTGAGCAAAAAATTAAAGATTTTTTTTGGATTTCGTGGAATATCAATTTTAAACTACTCGTGATCATAAAAAAAATATATTTTATATGATCACCAGTGAATTAAAATTGATATTCCACCAAATTCAACAAATATCCTCTATATAATACAGCCAGCTATATAAAGAGTATTTCCAGTTAACAAGCCCTCCTTACCTTCAGCTCTTGAACTGTTTTGAATGCTTCTGTTTGACTGATTGCCCACCTGTAAGAAATTACAAGTCTTTGCAATCTATTTTAGACAAAAATCTAAATGGTCTTAGCAAATGTAAAAACAGTGTGCAAATGACATTTTCCTTAAAAACATGAAAACATTTATGTTCAAATGTATCTTAGTTTTTGTTAAACAATTCCCACTAAAACTTATCTGAATGTACATGCATTATTACAATTTATGGTTTACTTTGTACCTACCAAGCACAAATTCATTAACAGTACATTTCTCAATATATTTGGCATATTAGAGAATTAGCTGTTATGACATGTGCACTTCATACAAGATGTTCTATCAATCAAACATGTATTTCAGTTTTACCGGGTTTTTTTCACTGATAATATCTGCAGCTTTTTACATCTGTCACAGACACAGATTATACCATGGCACATATTTGGACCAGATAACATTATTGTTGTGCTACCAATACTTATTATTCCTTTTAAAGATTTATAACATATATAGTTTTACTTTGGAAAAATAGGAATAATTTAGCTCAAGATCGTCACATCCACATTCCTTGCATTTCCTTCACCTATGGTTTGAAAATCATCAACTAATGGTAATAAACTGTCAAAGTTTGGATGAAATCTGGCAAGCATTAAAAGAGGAATCGAGACTTCAATATTTCAGGAGATAATATATTATATATTCTTTAGTGGAGAAAAAAGCAAAAGACCATGCTTCTGCAAAAAAAAAATGATAAATTATTATATGTACAATCATATAAATGTTTAGGTTCTTTAGCTGTGGTTAAAGCTACAAAATGGCAGGATGGTTGTACATATTGCTGGACAAGGACAAGTGGTTTCAATTTGTGTGAGGACACAAAACAGTAGCTACAAGTAGCAAACATCATGTAAAACTTTATACACAGTTTCGTAGCAAGTTAAAATATTTATTAATAAATAGACACAGTAAAAATATACACTTTCTCATTTATTATTATTCCCCTTAAACAGGCTGTCTTAATTTTGTTTTAATTAAGTTTGATTGGTGAATTAACATGCGGAAAATGTAATCCGTTTTTTAAAACAAACTTTGAAAGTTAGAATTGTATGTATAATATTACAGTGTCTAAAAATGTATTGGGTTTGTGTACATGACAGCAAGGATATGGATGTTTAAATTATTATTATTACAAATAATATTATCATCACATTTTCATCACAGCATTTAAAATCTGAATGTTCGCAAACATGTAAACAACCGTATAGAGATGAAATACATAGGTTTTGCTGAATAATGAAACATCATATCAGTTATGTTGCATAACTTGGAATGTATTCCAAAGGTTAAGATAGAAAGCCCCATTTAGTCCAAGCACATCGTGAAGTAGGTATAGTTCTTAAATTTACATTGTTTTTTTTAAGTCTGAGTCTGTTTTAAAATGCATCTTATTAATACATGTACAACCAGCTTTGCCTAATTACAGAGCCAGTTTATTTTTTCAACACATAAAAACGATTATTAAAGTCACTAGAATTCATAAAATATACATCATAATTCTGTACTATAAACTTCTTTAATTTCAATTCCAGTAACCCCAACTGCAGTATGTCAAACAGAAATTCCTAAAAAAAAACAAATTCAACCAAACAGGAGATTTGTTTGTCAGAAACACAATGCCCCCTACTCTGCACCGCTTTGAAAAAAAAAAAAAAAAAAAACCAAAAAAAAAAAAAAAAAAA
>VMBQ01000577.1:188375-199422 GCA_007657795.1 Dreissena rostriformis | reverse complement strand
TGCACATTCTAAACTGGGATGACACTTAACGCGCATGTATTAAGCCCAGTTTTCCCAGAACGGGGCTCTAATAATTTAAATGACTACCATTATAAACATGTAGTCGGCCTATGTCCAAGATGACCCTGGGCCCATGACTGCATTCATTTTTTAATTTCAGACTTTTAGTGACCAATCAGAATGTTTGTTATAATTAAGCATTTAGCTGCAGTTTCAATTGGTTAGATATTTGGGGGGAAAAAAAGTGAGCTAATGTTCCTAGTCAATAGGTCTGATTAAATACTAATTAATATAGCAAACAATCAAACTCAAGAAACTCAATCAGAAGAGAAATTCTTGTTCCTATCTGCTAATTTTATAACAGAAAACTTACTAAAAATATAAAACTATAAAAAATGGTATCACCCCCTTGGAACTGTCAATGCAAAGCAAATTAAAAAGACAAGTCATTCATAAAAGTTCAAGATCTACATACGTCTCTCGCTGATGTCTTTCCAGCAGTTTGTGAGGTCCTGACCCCAGGTACTTTAGACCCAAATGCAATATGGTAGTTGTCATTACTGCCATTGGCTGATGACCTTCGGCCGCTGGCATTCAAATCTGCATGAAAAATACCAGCAAAATAATGTAATAATCATGAGGGATTTTGTGTATGCATGCAAGAATAATTAGGACGTGCAAACGCTTTAACATGTTACTTTGGATATATAAATGAAGATACTTGAATCAAGATGACATGCTTCAATACCTTTTGTGTTTAACTTTTACTCATAAGTAATTGTCTTTTTAGATTTCTTAGTTGAAAACAACTGATGTAAAGCTCCTCGGTCACAGAGGAGCATTTCAGTATTACCTAACTCGATGGTGCTGTTGATGGAGCCCCGGACATCTCCGCCCCTCAGTCGCTCTGCGTGCCGAATTTTGTCTATTGTCAGCAACTGCAATATATATGTATATATATTAATCTGTATTATATATGAACACAGCCTTTAAACTACGAAACTTGTTTAATCTTTACTATGATTATTCCTAGACAATTAGAACACTTTTTTACATAACAACTATTTTATGTAGATTTCATTTTATGAAGTCTTCATGTTAACAAGGATAGACCTCTCGCTTATTTGTGTTTGTATATGAAAATGTACTCTATTTGTATACAATGTACTAGTCAATTGAAAACATGTTTGTTTTAAAGTTTAAAACATAACATTTATGTGCATGGTGATAATTAGCCTACCTGTGTACACTGTGAGATGTCAGATGCAAACTGGACATGCTTAGGAATGCTCTCAAGCACTCCCGAGTTACTGGACGCACAGCCATACAGCTCTGTAAACAATGTGTGGCATGTACATATAAACAAAAGTGTATAATTCGCATATGTAACTAAAAATAATATATATAATTCACAGTATTTTTTACACTTAAAAGCGTTTAACACACACAAAATGACAACTTCACAATATCAAACATCTAGGCATAAAACATGAATTGAGATGAATCAGAATTTTTAATACACTTTACAGGGCCCCAATTAACCTTTAAAAACTGTTCACACTTTCTAGCTTCTGATTTTGTAGATTTTTTGACTCAGGTCATAAGCATTTCCGTATAAATTCCTCGTAAATTCAAGTAAAAAAGGTTTATTCATCTTAAAAATTAAAAAAATATATATTTTTATGCCATTCTGTGAAAGTTGCATATATTATGATTTTTCACAAATGTATCTTGTTTATCTGTAAATTATCACCACTCAAATCTTATACATCTGTTTTTTCTCATTTAAAAAGGAAGTATTGAGCCAAATACAGTTACACTTCACTGCTTTTACATTGGTCTTACCATCATCTCCAACAGTATCTGGGGGCTGAACTCTCATAGTGAAGATCCTCCTCAGCTTACAGTTAGCTGACAATGTAAGGCTGTCCAGCATTTTGAATGTCTCTCCTTTCCAGGTGTCTCCCACCATGGAAACCAGGCTGATACACAGGTTACACCACTGAAGGAACAAAAAGGGATTAAATGCATGTGCGTAAAGTGTCATCCCAGATTAGCCTGTGCAGTCCGCAAAGGCTTATCAGGGACAACACTTTCCGCCTTAATGGGGATTTTCTCGTTTAAAGTAAATCTCTTTTTAGGAAAAATCCAGTTTAGGTCGAAAGTGTTGTCCCTGATTAGCCTGTGAAGACTGCGCAGGCTTATATTAGACAACACTTTACACACATGTTTTAAGTAAGCGGACAATGTAAGGCTGTCCAGCATTTTGAACGTCTCGCCTCTCCAGGGGTCCCCCACCATGGACACCAGGCTGATACACAGGTTAAACCACTGGGCGAAAAAATAGACAATTGAGTCCTGTTCTATAAAAAACTGCGTTAAATGCATGTGAATAAAGTATCTTCCCAGATTAGCCTGTGAAGTCATCACACGCTAATCAGGGACAACACTTTCTGCCTATAGTGGATTTTGGTTTAGTAGAGACATCCTTTTAACGGAAAATTCCATAAAAGCGGAAAGTGCTGTCCCTGATAAGCCTGTGCAGACTGCACAGGCTAATATTGGACGACACTTTAGGCACATGCATGAAACCCAGTTTTCCCAGAACAAGCATCAATTGTTATATTTCAATGATTTGTTCACACTTTTTTTGACAGGATTTCACCATTTGTTCAGCAAGCTTAGTCATCGTTAGCGATAAACAAGCACTCATTGCAAAACCTGTTGTCAGTAAGTGATCACTTGTCTTCTCGAATCAAAATTTATTGGAGCATGGTTATAAACATAATTTCATTACCTATCTCCACACACATTATCTATTTTCACATAAATCTACAAGAATGCTCCAGCCAAGTCTGGCTACAAAAGACTAATATGGTTTCTTGAACAATAAAGAATATTCATATACATTTTGTTGCTCTTAAAATGCAGGATATTGAGTCTGAATAAACATTAAACTTCTCATTACAGCATAAGGTGATTTTCATTTGTACAAATGTGTTGACATACTGTTAGCAAATTTAGTACCATTTGAATAGGCAAATTAAGAATTTATTTTCTTTGGCACATGCCTATTCTTTATTCTTTCATCTAAGAACTCTTAGAACATGTTAGTAAATACAGATCCATCATAACACTGTATATTCAAAATGCGATGTCTTATTACTGATTCAACCTTGTCTTAAACCAACAACTCTTAATCAAACATTATTTGAGCCAAGTCGTGCAAAAATGGGACTTAGAACCTATCCGCACATCGTAGCTCCAGCTATGCCTCTGCATAAGTATACACTGATGAAGAGTCATAATGTCCGCTAATGAGACCACGAAACCTTCCCTGACTTTAAAGTGGACAAATGCGCAGGCTGGTCAGAAGCAAGACTGGCTGCATATGACATAATACCCATTTTCGCGTGATGCAGCTCAATTCTACTCGAAAGTGTATCTTACAACTGCAGTTCTGACAATCCTCAGGGGCACCCTTGCATGAAGTGGGTTGATATTCAGGTCCTTCTGTGCAGTGGACAGCTGAATACGGCGCTTGTTGTTGTGAATATCCGACAAACTGCAAATAACATAGAATGCGATACCGTATTGAATAAGGAGGATAAACTTGGCTGTTAACTGAACAAACTATATCCAGTTTTTTTTATCTGCCACTACATCCACTTTCTGTTTACTATAAAGTTACTTCACTGAATTAACGTAAGTGAAGATTATTGGTTTTGACTGCAGACCAGTGCATTTTTTACAATGTTTCAAACAAAGGGATATAAATATGCACAATTTGATTGAAATTTTCTTTTACAATTGTAGTTTAATTTCAAACAGATAAAGCACTGATGATTAACAAACTAGAATAAATGTTGAGGAAAGCTTTAGTCATAAAGTCCGGAAATTATCAGTTTCACGATGTTAAAATATCATGTTCATGTATTTCGGTCAAAACTCTATCACATACACATTAATAATATTGGGGAAATCACCAACATGCATATCTTTTTCTTTAGTGAACGACTACCGGTACACTATTCCCTATTAAAAAAGAAATGTGTATGTATCAAGCTCTTTTAACAATTAATTTTGAGTAAATCAAATTTTGACCTCAAAAGTGTATATTCGCACTTCAGAGCAACTGTTGGACTGGCAACTTGTCGCAAAACGGAGCATTTTAGATTCAGGTATATTTATGAATTCTACCTAAGAATTTCCAGTCAGTCAGTAAACAGTTGTTAAATCTGAATGATTCAATTAAATGATTACCCTAATTCCATACTGAAGTCTGCAGCCTTTTTTAAGTATACTTGAAGAATTAAGTAGGGTTGAACAAGGTGCACTGAAAAAGAAAGAAAAAGAAATTCATTCAATTTGATATATGAGTACTGTATATTCATCAAACATTGAGAATAAACTTACATTTCTGTATACATGTATTTGCTTACATCCTTAAATAATCACGAGTTTGATTTTTCAGAAAATAAAGTTATCCAAATACCAAACACAATTTTATTACTCACGGATAGATTTCACAATGGTTTAATTATAAATTGAACAAATTGACACCTGTTGTGCATTCCTTTAGGGAGAAAGTTTGCAATACGTATGAACATTTTGCAATTGTTAGCAAATGTACTCGAGGGGTAGTTCCCTTGCAAAACCAAAATGGCTGATGAATATGTTGTTGTAGAATGAAATTACAGTAAATCATTTATGTAATTTTAAACTGCAACAACATTGTTCAACATTGTAGTAAGCTATAACATCTCCAAAAATTCCTTTAAATTGCAAAACTATATGCTGTTTCACAATTGTTCAATCATAATCATTTTTTATTAATTGGGGGGCCGCCATCTTTAAATGTTTGCTTAATGCCTCCCACACTGTAGGGGCATGAAAATGCTGCTTTCATAACCTATAGGTAAGGATCAAATCACATTGGTGACACTTCACCCATAATGAACCACAAGGTGTGTAAAAACTTACATGAAGTTCTGGGATCTTTTGGAAGCTGCATTTTTGTAGTGGCTGAGACCCCATCCAAATAACAGCAATAGCTTTTGATCTCTTTATCATACTTCTGCAATACATAGTTTTCAATCTCTCCAAATACTGTTTCTCATCACATAATAAAAATGTGTTTTATGATTGTAAATGATTATTGTTCTTAGAAACTGACATACTGACGTGAAAAAGTTACTGTGCAACAGTACACAATGTAGGATACAAATAAACCCTGGGTTTTCTTAGCATAAATTACCATGGGAACAGTTCCAGACACTTTCCATTGTGAAAGTGCATCCTTCTGTTGTGGTGAGAACACCTCAAAGAAAGCTCCACCCTGAAAAGCAACATTCATGGTGTATGACATAATTTAAGGTTGACTTCTATTTTTGGCAGATTGCAAAATTAAATTTTTAAAGACTCGTTTTACAACTTTAATAAATCAGAATGACATGTTTTATTGTTTGGATGCTGGTTTGGGTCCACTGATTTGGGAAAATTTAATTTGATATAACTCTGAATAATTCACATTAAACGAATAAAATCATAGAAATCATTATTATATTCTTTGATAGATATTATTGAATTTAATTGAGATAAAATTAGCATAAGACACTTCTTAAAAAAAAATAAAAAAAAAATGGGAATTTTTTTGGCACATTTTGGGAATTGGGCTATAAAATCGTGCCAAAAAAAATCCCTGTACTTAGTTCACATCCTGCAGATAACATGTCATAATCCCCTTTGATATGTATTGTATGGAAACAGTCGTCATAACTGAATCCAAAGTGTTGCTATTGCATTTGATACTGACACACCAACTCTATGGAGAATCACTAATTAAAAGGGCAATTTTTCCTGGTGGTAAAATGTGTATCAAATCCGGATTCAAAACCAGGATTTCTAGTTTTCATAGCGTATGCTTTACTGAGTAACTAGCTAACCTGGCCACTTACCCAGCTTACCACCAATCCAGCTTTAGTTAGGTAAGGTGACCATTATGAATTACAGAGCATCAACAAAAATGTATGCACAAGCAATTAACAAGCTTCACAGAAAGTTAAATTTGTATTCATTCAGAGCTAAAATCTGTTTGAAAGACTTATTCTTATTTCAGGTAATGATGAACTTGAAGTTTACTTGACCATATTTTTCCTAAAAATGGTGTTTGATCCAAAGCTGGCAATCCTTCAGTCTAGCCCATCCCCCGCAATACAAGGGGGAGCTATACTTTTTAGCACTTGATTGGCTTGTTTTTCTTCATATTTTTAAGTTAATAAAAACAGGTAATAACTCCATCTAAATAAGTTAATACTTAAGAGGCAAATTAAAGATTGATATTATTGATGTAATTTGCTGAAAAGATCTGCACCATTCTTATCAAATAACAACATTTTTAGGAGTATATATAAGGCAACACAATTCGCAGTTTCGCACACAAAGGGAAGTGTGTCCAGTTTTCTTCAAATACACAAATATCATGATATTACAGGGGTTTTTTGGCCCGATTTTATAGCCGAAAAACGGCTTTATTCCCAATCCCAAAAAGTATACTTTTTTCCCAAAATGTGCCAAATAATTCCCAATTAAAACATATATATATAGTGAAACATATTAATAAGTACATGTACTCTATTTGATAAAAAAAAACTTGTTTCTACATGGCTGGCAACTTTAATTGCTATGTAAATCCTCTTTTGATAACAGATTTTTGCAAGTTTCCAGCACCAGCATATCCAGGGTTCTCNTTAAAAAAATTTTTTTTACATATGATGATTAATAAATCTCTTTTTAAAATACATTGTAATTAATTTATTCCTCATTGTAGACATTTTATTTGAATTGTTTTATTATAATGGGAATAATATATTCTAACAATTATTAATAACATATAAATTAACATGTAAGAGGAAGCATTCCAGAAACGCCAGCGCGATCGAAAGTGCCCTTTTGACAAAATACTGCGCGTCCAAAGTGCCCTTTTGACAAAAAAGCCCCCCTGCCTTTTTGAAATCCTAGCTGGAGCACTGAATAATTGTTCTTAGAAACTGACATACTGACGTGAAAAAGTTACTGTGCGACAGTACACGACGTAGGATACAAATAAACCCTGGGTTTTCTTAGCATAAATTACCATGGGAACAGTTCCAGACACTTTCCATTGAGAAAGTGCATCCTTCTGTTGTGGTGAGAACACCTCAAAGAAAGCGCCACCCTGAAAAGCAACATTCATGTTGTATGACATAATTCAAGGTTGACTTCTATTTTTGGCAGATTGCAAAATTAAATTTTTAAAGACTCGTTTTACAACTTAAATAAATCAGAATGAGGCCATCCTTAAAAAATTGTTTGTTTGGCAAAACCCGACCCAGGTAAATTTGGGTGGGTCGGTAGTAGGGATTTTTTTTTTTTGTATTTTTTTTTCTGACATTGAACTCCGACATAAACCAAACTGAAAGGTAATTATCAAATAAAGCTCCAAGTCTTCTGCCTCATGAAAGGAAATTGGTAAAGATTTTTCTGCACCGTCCGTATGACCGCACGTGTATTCGTAAGTCTATTTTTTCTATAAAGAGCTTCTTTTCATTTACTTATTTTTTATACGACTTTTGCCATCTGCCGTTATATCGTAGGCAGACGAAAATATCAACTGTGTATTCCATTATCTGTGCATGAATGACCCAATATTACCCGATAGCGAACTCAATGTTGATTGGCCCGCTACCATATGCGCTTCAAATTGTTCATGGAAACAAAGAGAAAAATAGTTTTAAAAAAACACTCCGGATTAAAATGGTGGATGTTTTCAATGAAATTTAACGAGATTTAAGCATATTCGCAAATTATATTTTTCTAGAGCCAAATTCGCTATACTTTCGCCAATGGCGAACGACGGCGCGAGCCCTGTAGTAGTGAGCATTTATTCCAATAATAACACGTTCGCAATGCTCGCGCTGTCGTTCGCCATTTGAGTCATTTGCAAAACTATTGAAAATTTGGCTCAAGAAAAATCTAAATTGCGAAAATGCGAAAATCTAGTAAAATTTCGTGAAAACATCCGCCCTTTTTAATCCGGACTGGTTTTCTATATTTGTCTCTTTGTTTCAATGAAAGTGTTTGCAATTCGAACAGTTAACAAAACCCGGACTGTACCCGATTAGACATTGCTTGACCTTATTGTTAATGAAGTGCACATGGTAGCTGGCCAATCAGCATTGAGCTTGCTTACACATGACATGACGTTGTCGAATGAATCGTGAGAACGGGTGGAGCTATCGGATAATATTGGGTCATTCATGCGCAGATGTTGTATAATTTGAATACACATTTAATATCGCCGTCTGCCTCCAAAATAGCGACCGGTCGGAAAGTCGTATAAAAAGATAAGCAAATGAAACAAAAACGTGACAATACCCGTCAGTAAATATTTCTAAGCTGACCATTTTTTAGCTTTCTACCGAATATTTACCGATCTGAATTAAAGAGTGATAATTTATTAATTAGTTATATGGCGATAATATTACACATCTCTGCCGATTGCCGAATTGAATTGAACGGTGATAATTTATAAATTTGGTTTTTTTACTCCCAAACTATCCTTAACGACAGCAGCGTATTTTAATTAAAGGGATACGAGAAAAACAAGAGCGGTTTAATTGTATTTAAAGTCTAATTAATCGCATATGCATATGTCAAATAAATAGGCGACTCAAATAAATACTGGTACGCGTTTTGTTCATTGCTATTCTAGATATCCTTGAAAGAGCATTCAATTAAATGACGCAAATAACCAGAAAGGATAAAAAGCGGAAAGGACAAATTTAGCGGACAGAAGTTTCGGCGAGCAAAAAAAAAAAGTTTATTTTGGATTAGAAAGAATTATAACAAAAAAAAATTCAGTTGGGCCGATTTTAGTGGGTCGGTCGGGTAATGCCAAACAAAAGAATTTTTAAGGATGGCCTGACATGTTTTATTGTTTGGATGCTGGTTTGGGTAAAGCCCACCATTTCAAAAGAGAACAAAATTTATGTGAACCACATTTTCATAGATGAAGTTCCTATTTACAAATAACACTTCAGGGTTTTTTTTTCCACTTTTTGGGAAGATAGCCCATGGCTTTGGAATTGGGAATTTTAGCGGCATTTTCTAGAAATCGGGAAAATACATTCAGTAGCCTTCTTTTTTCGCGCGAAAAGTCCACTGATTTGGGAAATACTAATTTGATATAACTCTTAATAATTCACATTTTAAACGAATTAAATCATAGAAATCATTATTATTTTCTTTGATAGATGTTATTGAATTTAATTGAGAAAATTAGCATAAGACACTTCTTAAAAAAAAAAAAAAATATTGGGAATTTTTTGGGCACATTTTGGGAAAAAGGTATACTTTTTGGGATTGGGCTATAAAATCGTGCCAAAAAAATCCCTGCACTTAGTTCACATCCCGCAAATAACATGTCATAATCCCCTTTGATATGTATTGTATGGAAACAGTCGTCATAACTGAATCCAAAGTGTTGCTATTGCATTTGATACTGACACACCAACTCTATGGAGAATCACTTATTAAAGGGGCATTTTTTCCTGGTGGTAAAATGTGAATCAAATCTGGATTCAAAACCAGGATTTATAGTTTTCAGAGCATATGCTTTACTGAGTAACTAGCTATTCTGGCCACTTACCCAGCGCACCACCAATCCAGCTTTAGTTAGGTAATGCGACCATTAAGAATTACAGAGCATTAACAAAAATGTATGCACAAGCAATTAACAAGCTTCACAGAAAGTTAATTTGTATTCATTCAGAGCTAAAATCTGTTTGAAAGACTAATTCTTATTTCAGGTTATGATAAAACTTGAAGTTTACTTTACCATATTTTTCCTACAAATGGTGTTTGATCCAAAGCTGGCAATCCTTCAGTATAGCCCAAGGAGGAGCTATACTTTTTAGCACTTGATTCCTTGTTTTTCTTTATATTTTTAAGTTAATAAAAACAGTTAATAACTCTATCTAAATAAGTTAATACTTAAGAGGCAAATTAAACATTTATATTATTGATTTAATTTGCTGAAAAGATCTGCACCATTCAAGGGCCCTCAATCTATCAAATCTGTCCCCCACCTTAAAAGTATACTTTTTCCCCTTTTTGGGGAAAAAAATTCCCCTGAAAAAAACATATTGTTTTTTGTTGTTTTTTTTTTATTGAAAGATGTGTCTCATGATTATTATATCTTAATTCTATTTCAATTTAATCTTGTCAAACATACTAAATAATAAAAAAAGCAATGAATATACTTATAGTGCAAACATGTACAAATGTAATAATGAGAGAGTAAGCAAAAAAATCCCCCAAAAAGGGAAACGCCGTGAAAATTCCCCCTCGTGAGGGTAGCGACCGGCTTCCCCTAAAATGGATTGAGGGCCCTGCATTCTTATCAAATAACTACATTTTTAGGAGTATATATAAGGCAACACAATTCGCACACATAGAGAAGTGTGTCCAGTTTTCTTCAAATAGACAAATATCATGATATTACCTAGAATTGATATACTACTAGATAAGTCCTCGGAGACTGTATCAGGATTATATTTAGAGCGTTTTTTTTCTCTCAAATAATTAAATTATTGCTGTTCATTTAAATAAAAATGTTTTCCATTAAGTACAAATTAAATATATGATATTAGATCTTTAAGGTATTTCATTCCATACATGTTTAACATTGCAGTTGATTAAGTAGTACCGAGATGTTGCATTCAATCTATCATGGACGAACCATTTTTCCAACCTCTTAATTTTTGACACGTCAAATATAATGACAATTAATGTTGAAAATAGTGAAACATATTAATAACTACTCTATTTGATAAAAAACTTGTTTCTACATGACTGGCAACTTTAATTGATATGTAAATCCTCTTTTGATAACAGATTTTTGCAAGTTTCAAGCACCACCATATCATGTAAAACCAGTGTTTTTTTTTCAGTTTTGGGGGAAAGGGGTCGGGTCCCCTGAGGGGGGGAAATTCGCGCGTATAAGGGG
>VMBQ01000577.1:91168-166737 GCA_007657795.1 Dreissena rostriformis | reverse complement strand
AAAATATCACAACTAGTATATACATAACTTGAAACAATTTTTTTTTTTTACTTTATTTTTTTATTTATTTATTTTTACTGGGTATGCATACCAGGTAACTACCAGTTAACTAAAATAACGCAAGTAGATTGATCATCATCGTCACATGGTAAACCCAGTAATGCAAACTGTGCATGCGTAGTGAATTGTTTATATTTTATATATAAAATGATCAATTTACTTGCGTTATTTATAGTGTGTATATTGTTATGTCACCTATTTTCGTGATGTACTTTCAATTTCACATCGCAAAATTTAATTACCGAATATACTGAATATTTGATCTTTTTTCAAGTAATGTAATATACCAGTCGTGATATTTTAATCAATATAAACTAATAATTGTAAAAAAATACGAAAAGAACTTTTCTTTTTTCGTTATTCGTGGTTTACAGTCCCTTTAATGTAAGCTATTGTGGTCAGTGCATCTCTAAAATTGTTAGTTTTGTGGTGTGCATCATAATTGATCAAGTTTAAGCTCGTTTTTATCCTATAAGCAACAGTTTTGGCTTTAACTTTATTTATCTTATTTATAGTGTTTGTATTAACAATAGCTCTCCAAGTTTCTATTTCTGTTTTCTAACCAAAAAAAATTGTATCAAAAAGTGTTTCTGCAGTCTAATAAAATGCCTAGTTGCAGAATGCCTCGTATACATGGAACTAATTAATCTATCTTTATACAATGTGTTAGCACAGCTTTTTTGTTTGCATACCGGGTAAATATTTAACACTAAAATAGAACATTTCAACATATGTGATTCATCTAAACATCATAAAATTTCTGCTATTGGGATACCATGATATCCGTTACCTGTTGTGTCCGTGCGTCAGTGCATAGGTGAACATTTTAGCTCACCTTAGCACATAGTGCTCATGAGGACCTTTTAGGATACTGAAGTCTGTCAATACGTGCATTCTATTAACCCTTTTAGCGCTGGAACCAAATTTTAAAGGCCTTTGCAAACAGTTTGGATCCAGTTGAGAAGCCACAAAACGTGGCGTCTCATCAGGATCCAAACTGTTTGCTATTCTAATGGTGGTCTTTAAAAAAAAGTGAAAAAAATGATGATTTTAGAAATTCAGCAGACAACATTTTAGCAGACGAGAAATTTCCCAGCATGCAAAGGGTTAAAATCTCTTCCTGAACCGCTGAGCAGATTTTATAAAAAAATTACAGGAATAATAATTAGGTATTTATGAAAGTACAGGTTATCTTCAGCACCAGATCAACTTAACAGTTTATATTTTGATATAATAGTGTTTACAAGATTGGCGGCAACTGTCTGGCCCAGAACTTTCTGTCTAAATTTTGATAACATTTTGATGATGAACATCAGGTGTTTATTGCCAAGATCAGGTGTTAATTGTGCAATATTTTTTTTTAAGTTGGCGCATTCCACTTGCATCAAGAAACATATTTGGTACATCTTACAACAGATCCATATTTTATTAATAACTAAAATTAATCTGTTTTTTCTTAAATAAGGTTTAAATGAGTGAATATTCTAGTAGAGTTAGCAATTTTTTATATGCAATAGATAATGAATAAAATGATTTAAATACGCAATTTTATTTGCTAATTTTCTGCAACATTGCTCCATATCTTTACATCACTATGTGCATACAATCATCATGTGCATTGTATTTCAGATAATCGTGCTGTATTCATCATAATAATATTATGGTGGATTGACATTGATATTGTTATACAGAGACACTTTGTTCGTGAAGTGAACAAATTGAAATTTCTGTAGGTCTTTTTTGAAGATGCCAAATGCATGTTTGTAAAGGAGGTTATTTAGAAACACTTAGCTTTAATCATTCATAATTTAATACTTTAAGTCTATTTATTTTAGCTTGATTTGATTAGAAAGCCAAAGGCCTTATGTGTCACTTGAGTCTCTTTCTGGGGTCGAACCACTACTTATGGGGAGATTTTAAGAATGCCCCATAGGAAGGTCATGACCTCTGGACCTCCCAGTAGATGGTTTACACCATATCCTGGTCATGGCTACCACAAGGCAAGTTATTGTAGTACTTGTAGATTATTAGTTGAATTTAATTATATGCCTAAATCTCGTGCAATTTCAGTTGAATGTCTTGGCAGTCTTGACATGGATGTACGGAGATGTATCCAGTTGAGGTCCCTTGTTACCATGGTGACGGTGTGCCTGTCTTTCCGGTTTTCATTTGCCAAAACAGGTACTTTTGTAAAATGGCTGAAAATGTACATTGTATAAAATTTATTATGTTGTGAAATTTGTTGCATGCTTATTTTATCTTCCGACTTAAGATTGTCATGCATGGTTAAATGTCTTGAGGAGCATAATGTTTATGCCCTCTCAGAGTGGGGGGCATTAAGGATTGCACTTGTCTGTCCGTCCCAACAGACTTATTCGGTAAGTTAAGCCCAAAGTTTGTGTTTTCAACTCCTCTTTGAATACTGGATTGATTCTTCTCAAACATTCACAGTTGAATGACCTTTATGTGTAGATCCCAAAGAAGAAATTTTGGCTTCAACAAGTTTTGGCAGAATTTTGGCTGTTTGTCTGTTTTTCGATTATAGAATATATCGCCCGAAAATGTTGTGTTTTCAACTCCTCTTTAACTATTGGGTGGGTCTCGCACACAATTTTGTTCACAGTAAAATAACCTTAATGTGTAACAAGCACTGTATTATTTGAATTGGGAATAAGACATCAAACTGGAAATGGACATCATTTTGGTGACTTTCTCAAAGAAAACTATTCATTTCATGATCTTCATTTATTTTTGTAATATATTATCTATAATTCAAGCTTAATAAGCATTTTTCCATGACTTTTTCATTAATAGTGATTGTATTTTTATCATTTTAACTGTATTCTTAAACTGTGTCCATGCGCGGCATGGACACAGTTTCATTTCATTTAATGAGGATTTTTTTTTTATTAATAAAAAATCCAGTTTTGATGTAAAATCAATTTCAATGATGCTATTATACATGCAAGAATCTGTTTTAATTATAATTTGTCAAACTAAATAAATGCAACATATAAAACTGCATATTATGCACTTTTGATAAAACACAATTAATTCCCAAATTGATGTCTTATTCCCAATTCACATAATACAGTGTTTGTAGATGATAGAAAAAAAAGGAATTTTTGCTACAATGAGTTATGTCAAACTTATGGCCCTTTTTCTGTTTTTCCACTTTGAATATATAATTCCAAAATATTGTGTTTACTACTTCTTTTTTAACAAATTGGAGATTATAGCTTAACCTTTGACAGTTCATTTACCTTAATGTATATATGATCTTAAAGAATGGAATTTTGGCAGAATGATGGCTCTTTGTCAGTTTTTCCGATATGGAATAACTAGTCCCCACATTTTGTATATCAACGCCTCTTTAACTGTTCGGCGGATTTCCATCAAACTTTCACAGCTGAATGACTTTAATGTGCCGATAATGGTTCAAAAAGATATTTTAACTACAACCAATTTTTGCTTCATTATGGCCTTTTTTATTTTTTTGAACATTATATAGTAGATTCTTCGGTGTCCAAACATGTGTCATCAGGAAATCAGTGTCATCGACTCATTTCCAGTTTTATTTCATTATATATTGTTACTTCTTCTTCTTCCCTTCATGCTGCATATAATAACTCTAAACAGTTAAGAGTCACATAAAACATGATGAAAATGTACATGAAGAACACACAATTACCTGTTTCTGAAAAATAATATCATTGACACCTGGACCTACATATGAATGTTATGGATATAGGGTCCAAAAATGCTTCTGGAAATAATTTTTCGCTACATTTTGGCTGGAGTTGTAAATTAGTACTAGACTGCCAAAAAAATATACTGGGAAGTAATTTGCACTGCATCTGAGCTGGATATTGTAAATGATTTCTAAATGCCACACAATTTTGCACTACAGCTATCAGTGTCAAGTGTTAACTGACATAATAGTGGAATCTGCTCCCATAGATTATATTACAATGGAAAATATATCCTACTGTAGGTAGCATCCTTCCTTTATACAGTTTATTAAACTATTGGGAACCCACTGTAATAATATCCATCTGGAATCTGGTTAGTGTATTGGATTATTCAGAAAGGGAGATAATCTAATTGATTATCAATAAGGTGGTTAGTTCATCAATGGAACTCTATGACCCTGTGATAATTGTCTGCATAATTGGTTTTCAATTAGAGGCTGGGGGCCTGGGCAGTGAGTGCTATGAATGATTGATATCAGTTTTCTACCAGTAATTCATATCAATTACAAGATGCTCTTTTATTGCCAGCCTAGTTTGAACTTTGATACATCTTTCACTTTTTTACTAGGAAGCCATCAAAACATTTAATAAACTATATACATTAATAAATATATAAGTATGTGTTATACATGTATCTACATTCCTCTATGACTGCTGGAGATGATTTTGTTTTTTTTGGTTAGTTTTTTACTACAGTTGCCGCAGGCTCTTGTTCAGTAAATACAACACATACAAAGAATGATACTAAACCCAGTATAATCTTAGACGCAACTCAGTTTTCAAAATTATGTTATAGCTTTTTATATCGCAAGTATGATCGCAAGTTTGAAGTGAACACAACCCATTCAAATTTATAAAGAGTGTGTCTTAAAGCACAGGTCAAGATGTGTATGCACTGTTTATCCTCATATCTATGTTATAGAGATAACTTAGAAAAAATGTGCACATTGCACAGGCTAATCAGGCTCATCTTATTTGACATACATTAAGCCCTGTTTTCCCTGAAAGCAGACAATATGTTCAGATTTCAATGATAAACTCTCCAATGTCGTCGCACAAGCTGTTAAACACTATTTATTACATACACACTTGATAAACCGCTAAGTGATTTAAATGTAAACAGCGGGTTAAAAGAGAAGACAATCCGCAAGATCTGTCTGCAGTGTACCTGCATAAACAGGCAGATGAGGTGGTTATCGTTCCTGGCGTAGTTAAGCAGCATACTGAATTGGAAAACTCCCTCTACATTAGATGTCCGCTAGCGCGAACAACTAAAAATCAACTGTGAAAGCATTATCAGACATTTCATTTCAATACATTTTTGCCAATTAAACCCTTCCAGGCATGTTTTGTAATGCTTGCAAACTTGAATTTGATGCAGATCTTTATGAATTAGTTGCATGAATATACACAATAAATAGAAGTTCAAAAGCAATTAATTCATATAATGACCACCTGGAAATACATTGTATCTGTTTAATTGATACAGTAATTATTGGAATTTATATTACCTGTTTTTCTACATTATTTGTAGGGTTGATATGAAACTGTCTAATTTTACCTAGTGTTTATACTTTTTTAATAAGATTATGATTGTGAAATATAGGTTCCAAAGTTAAGGCCCTTATATAATATAAATCATGAAGGAAACATTGCAAGTACACATAATGCTTGAATGCCAAATGTAGATTCTGTAATACTATCATCACTATTATTTCATGCACAATTACATATTTGTTTTTGTGTTGTTCAGTTGTTGCCTTTGCTGTTTTGTTTGTTGGTTTACTATATTTTCACCCACTTGCTTTATTTTGTTGTATTTTAGTTGCTGCTGTTGTGTTTAGTTTTTGAGTTGTCTCCCCAATTTGCAATGCATTACCCAAGGACCTGAATGTGTGTAAGTATAGATTAGTTTTATAGCCTTATAAATGTGTTTTATGTTGTGGAATGATTACATGCTGTATTCTGTTAGGCAGATATGTTCCAGCTGTGTAAATATTAATATTAAGATATTATCTCTGCAACCTCTGTGAAGTTTCCTAATAGCATGCTCTTATTATATTTGCAATTTCTTCCCTATGTGGTTGTTGGCAATAAATAATTTAATGATACCTCTGCAAACAAAGTATGGGGTATGTTGAAGTCACTCTGTCAGTTTGTCTACAATTGTACTCAATTATTATAAATGTTCTATGTTTTGTGGAGCCAGCTACTTCTACATCTCTCATCTATTGAATTGAAAATTCATATGTCTTCACCATGAAACGTAGATGTGCAAGACACTTTTCATGCTCAGTGATCCACGTGTTCCTGGGTTATTTGCCCCTGAACTTTGCCGTCTTTATTGCAGAAGCATGAAATGTTATAAGTTTGTGTGGAGCAAACTTCTTCTACATTTCTCAAGCGATTGAATTGAAACTTGAAATATGTCATCACCGAGAAGTGCAGATGTGCTTGATACAATTTTCAGGCACAGTGATCCACATGTTCTTGAATTGTGTGCCCTTGAACTTAGCCATGGGAATTGCTTCTTTGCCTGGCACAAAGCAGCCCTAGCTCATATTTAGACACGTTTGTGACAAAGCTTTATTTTCTTAAGTAAATGTGTCTTGATAGTGATTTCTCCGTCATACCCCAAACTGAAGAAAATTCAAATAAAGTTCATGTAATGATTTATATAATTTATGTTTTAGTGTTTTTTTTCAGCAACAAACAACTGGGATGTTCTAACACATTTGAGATTTCACAGCTTTTGTTATGTAATGTTTGTGAACAAAATCAACAACATCTATCATGTGAAGTTCATACAACAGCAGCTGATTTTTATAATGAGCAAACCAAAGCTGAAAAGGGCAATAATTTGCACATGTATGTTGATTGAATACTTGGTTACAATTGAGGTCGGGTAAATAGATACCATCCCTTCATGAGTATTAGTGAGGCTTTATGAAAACAGGATCAGATAATATTGACTATGGAAACAAATCTGTCTCTGAATTGTTCTAAGCCCTTGTACATATATGTTATTCTGTTTATTAGCATATTCATTGGACATTTTCTTTGTTCCAATCTATGTAAATTGTGGATGAGGCTTCTATCAAATGCCTTTTTATCAGTTTTTATTGTAATGTATTTCTAGACATCATGGCTATGGCCAGACACATTTATATAAGGATATACATGTCATGATGCAGACATTAATGATAAATTCACTAAGTTTCACATTGTTAAGATTTGATAGAAAATGGTTTATCAATTCAAATACTGGTACAATTAAAATAATTTACATGTATCTTGATCACTTGATGTCACAGAAGGAAAGAAAAATTACATAGTTATGGATAATAATTGTCATACTACTTATTCTAATGTCTGTTATATCAGTTTCAAACAACAACATGGTGTATTAATAAAACTTGTAAAATTATTAATTATTATACCCCTGCAGGGAGGGGTATATGGAAGTCACCCGCCTTTTCCAAACTTCTCAAGAGATAATATTTTTACTTTAAATATATGTGGCGTGTTCTGAGAAAACTGGGAAAAATGCTTGTGCGTAAATTGTCATCCCAGATTAGCCTGTGCAGTCCACACAGGCTAATCCGGGATGACACTTTCCGCCTAAACTGGATTTTCGCTTAGAAGAGACATCATTTAAATGAAAAATTCCATAAAAGCGGAAATTATCGTCCCTGATTAGCCTGTGCAGACTGCACAGGCTAATCTGGGATGACAATTTACGCAGAAGCATTTTGCCCAGTTTTCTCAGAACACGACACATATCATCACAATAAAGTGCTGATGTTCAAGACAAAGTTTTATGCGCAATGATCCTGAGTTATGTTCCCTGGAACTTAGCCATGAGTATGTCAGTAGCACAAACAAAATAAGTTTATTGGAGTAAACTATTTCCACAAACATGTCAGTACCATGAAGTGTATATATTATGCAGTTTGATACACTTTTGTAATCCCTAGTGAGCCATGCATTGCTGAGTTATTTGCCCTTTACCATAGGCAACAAAGCAGTGCGGGGGTATTTGTCAGATGTTTAGGAGGTATTGGTCACATGTGTGGAGTTTCGGTCACACGTGTGTGGGGATATTGGGAAGGTTTGTGATGCCAATCTCTAGTTCATGTTCTCACACACTTATGGGTACATCCATTTGATATGCGCTTGACTATTGAACACCAATTTAATTGCCAATCAATGTTTTTCAGTGTACACAGATCGCTATGGTGACTGTTTCCGCGGAGGTCCGATAGAGGTGGAGGAGGTATACACCATTCTGTCGAAAGGCGGGGATGCCTATGACACTCTCAACTGTGAAATGACCTTCAAAACACAGCCAAATAATAAAATGTGTCTGAGTTTTAAGGAGGTGGATATTAAACGATGTGATTTGAGTCTCAACGTATACGCTGCAGATTCATCGAAAGGAGCACCCTTGGTAAGTAAGAACACTGTACAGGTAATTGCTTTAACCTTGTTGGGGGTTGTTAGAGAGTGGTTGAGCTTGTAATATGAAAATGTAGAGGTCTATACTAATGAGTTCTTTCCCAAAATATTGAAGACAAATTATAAAGCTTTGTTATTGCATTCATGATTGAATCAAAATTTCAAGTGAAATAGTATTCCCTATGTTGGGAGAACAGCATGAAGTGCTAGATGATAATTCAGCATGGGTATGATGGGCTAACTCATGTTAACATTAATTATGAAAATTTAGTATAATTAAAATAAGAAAATAGTTGTACATTGTGAAATTAGTTGAAATAGCCAAATATAACAAACATACATTTAAGTTATGTTGCATGCTGTCTTTTCAGGCACGGTCATAAACAAAACCCAACTGTGTGAACACAAGAACACAAGAAACAATCAAATCCATACTTTATGATAATAAAGTCAATTTTGGCAAGCTTTACTATATGCATTGTTCTTAGAAAACTGGGCTTAAGGCATGTGCGTAAAGTGTTGTCCCTGATTAGCCTGTGCGGTCCGCACAGCCTAATCAGGGACAACACTCTCGGCCTAGATTTTAGTTTAGAAGAGACTGCATATTAACAAATTTCCATAAAAGCGGAAAGTGTTGTCCCTGATTAGCCTGTGCATGCTGACTGCACAGGCTAATCTTGGAAGACATTTTACGCACTGACATAAAGCCCAGTTTTCCAAGAACGAAGCTCATTCATATATATGACCTATCTTGTCACTGTTAATATTTCAGAGTTCCGTCAACTGCCATTCTCGTGATGACCTGGCCCTTCCTGTGACTGTCTGTAGCTCGTCTAACTACCTCACAGTGAAGATGAGCAAGACGGAGCTCTCACGGGCCGGATACTGGTTCAAACTGGAGCTCAAGATCCACTCAAAAAGTAAGAACCTGTTACCATGGTTACTTGTGTTATTTTACAGAGTTGTCATTTAGTGTATATTATAGTAGTATGATTTCATACTGTAGTAAGAACTATGTTGCTTGTAAAGTGTTCTTTTACAGAATTGTCGTTTAGTGTATATTATAGTAAAATGATTTCATAATGTATTTTTATATAAGACTTAAAATATCCTCTTTATAAATAGAAGTGTATGTTAACTGTTATCAAGCTCTAAACATGAGTCATTCAGTGTATTTTATAGTAGTATGATTTCATACTGTAGTAAGAACTATGTTACTTGTAAAGTGTTCTTTTACAGAAATGTCATTTAGTGTATATTATAATAGAATGATTTCATAATGTATTTTTATATAGGACTTAAAATATCCTCTTTATAAATAGAAGTGTATGTTAACTGTAATCAAGCTCTAAACATATTGAGTCATTTAGTGTATATTATAGTAGAATGATTTCATTCTGTCATAAGAACTATGTTACTTGTAAAGTGTTATTTTACAGAATTGTCATTTAGTGTTTATTATAATAGAATGATTTCATAATGTATTTTTATATAAGACTTAAAATATCCTCGTTATAAATAGAAGTGTATGTTAACTGTTATCAAGCTCTAAACATGGTCATTCAGTGTATATTATAGTAGAATGATTTCATACTGTCGTAAGAACTATGTTACTTGTAAAGTGTTCTTTTACAGAAATGTCATTTAGTGTATATTATAGTAGAATGATTTCATAATGTATTTTTATATAAGACTTAAAATATCCTCTTTATAAATAGAATTGTATGTTAACTGTTATCAAGCTCTAAACATGAACACGAAAATCTTCAAAACAGTTACACAAATTTTAGAAAATGGTTAGCTCTTGATATGTGTAGGTTTTTCTATTTCAATCGTATATTTGATAAACGAGCCTCACTCTGAGAAAATGGGGTTTAATGCATGTGCGTAAAGTGTTGTCCCAGATTAGCCTTTGAAGTCCGCACAGGCTAATAAGGAATGACACTTTCCGCCTAGACTGGATTTTTGCTTTTGAAAGAGACTTTCTATAAACGAAAAATACCATTAATATGGAATGTGACTACCCTGATTAGCCTGTGTTTTTCTACACTTCAGGTGATTATTTTGCAGAAGGTGCGGACGTGTATGTTGTGGGTTTCTCCACAGTGGTAGGGGTAATTGTTGGAGTTATTGCCCTTGTTCTTATTGCCGCCATCGTCATTGTGTACTGCTGCTGTAAGCACAGGGAGCTCACGTTTCAAAGAAAAAAGTCGCGCACGTCGACGTCTTGCAGGACTGGAATGACAGAAGTCCCAATTTTAGAGCCTTCAGGTAGTACATAAGAATAGTGAGGAGTACTTGTACATAACGGTAAATGCAACTTTCGGCTTGAGGCTGAAAAGCAAATGTCATTTGTTTCCATTTAGATTTTCAAAACAATTAGGATAAGAAGGTTGTTTAACCTTTTTTAGGGGTTCAAATTTTAATAAGAATATGCAATCACATGCAATAATCTACCCATTCTCTATGTTAAATTCCTCTTCTATGCCTCTGCACTTACTGATGTGGGGAGGCATATAGCCATTAAATTTGCCTGCCCGTCAATATGATGTTACGAACATCAATACAGAACATCAATACCGCTTGATACAAAGCTTTGATACTTGCTTAGATGTTATATTTTAGCACTCTCAACAAACTCTCATCACCTGACCTCATTTTGACCTTGACATTGACCTAATTTTGGACCTAGACTCAAATTCTTGGTTAAACCCAAATGATGTGTTTCGTCTTACATCAATACAGTTATACTGCTTCCTAAAAAGCTTTGATACTTGTATTGATATAATCTATGGTAATCCAAAGTAACTGTTTGATAAACATCAATACTACTTGCTAAATAGCTTTGATACTTCCATTCAACACTCACATCACCTGACCTCATTCCGATCTGGACTTTGATGTAATTTTGGACTAAAGCTTATTCATATGGGCCAATCAATTGATATTGTTGCCATATTTTTTCAAAATTCATATTTGTGCTTAAAAATTCATCATAATTGTCCATATATCAAACCGCCAATCAAAAAGATTACATTCAATACCATTAGTTTTAATAATCTAACAGCCTTTACAAAGAACGTTTTATCCTGAATGGTAATACCCAATATGCATTAAGACTACTGATATTTGTATAACAGTTCAGTGTGTATTTAACCTTATTGTAACAATATCGGCCACACAATTGGAAAACTAATAATATTTTCAGGTAACAGATGGTGGTTATATTAAACTTAGAGCTGCCTGAAAAATCCATTTCTGGCTTACAATATGTTGTCAGGTTAAAATTTCATGTTGATTAAATTATAAGTTTAGTTCTTGTAGGGTAAATCAATTATGGTTTGCAATAGCAGTTTCAAGTGTGATTATTGTCTATAAAAAGTAAAAAATAATCCATACTTTACTTGTTAGTTTAGTATATTGAAAGCAATTCACATTAATGGTATACAAAATATAAGTAGATCAAATTGCAAACCTGCTGACCTAATCTACTGGTAATGAACTTAAAATGAACTTAAAAATATAAAATTAACTTCAATAGCATATACAAGAGTAGTTTGGTAGTGCATGACTTTGATAATTCTATGGGTAATGTATCTTTCAAAAAATTAAATAGCTTAGGATTCACCTTTATATAGGTGTCAATTTCACTTATACATAGGTGCCTCGCTCTGGTTATAAAACAGGTTTAAATTCATGTGTGTAAAGTGTAGTCCCTGATTAGCCTGTTCAGGGACAACAATTACTGCCTAAAATAGACATTTCGATAAGAAGAGACTTCCTTTAAACCAAAAATACCAAAAAACTGAAAAGTGTCATACCTGATTAGCCTGTGCGGATTGCTCAGGCTAATTTGGGACGACACTTTCCACACATGCATTAAACCCAGTTTTTCCAGAGTAAGGCTTATATATAGATTCTGAGACACGCTGGTCAATAGAGACATTCATTAAGGCTATCCATGCTTTATTAGTGATAATTAACCATTTAAAAAGCCTGGGTCGGTATTCACCAAACAATTCTTAGACTTATGTATAAATATAAAGAATATTCGTAAATTTGAATATTCAAGAATTACTATAATTTTTAGTCAAACGTGACCAAAACGACCTCAATATACCTCATTTGTCATTTAGAACATTTTCTCAAAAACATTATTACCAGTGGTTACCTATATATATTTAACTGTTGGACGTATTATTTTCGTTTTAAGTCTATTTTTTATTCTTAAGTCTAAGAATGGGTTGGTGAATACGGACCCCGGTCTGACCTGTGTTTCTCGATATTTCAGCTCCCCCCATACCTGACCATCCCCCCGCCTACCACGACATTCCCCCGCCCTACAGTGCCAGTGAGCGAGGCCCCGCCCCCAGTGCCCCTGTGTTACCAGCGCCCCAGGGTCGGGATGAGTATAACATCATGCCATATCCAATATCCCACATTGAAACAGAATGCAGCGCTGAAACACATTTAACAGTACAGGTAAATTTTGTTTGAGAAATCTATTAGAAACTTGTTCAAAGATTTTCGTACGTTTGAAAAATGTCAAAAAAACTATGATCTTATTAAACTATTTAATTTTGAATGATGTAGGATAATTATAATGGCAATTGAAAAGTTGAATTAGTTTTTTTCTGCCTTGACTGGGATTTGAACCGGGAACCTTTGAGAATAAAATCTAATGCTTTACCTCTATGCCATCCAAGCTTTAGAACTAAATACTGTATATATATGTGTGTTTAATTTTTCTTTGTCAGGCCTATTATTTTCGTTGATTTAATAAAATGCGTTCAAACTGTTTACCATCTATGACATTAGATTACATTACATTTTGCCACACTGTGAAATAGTCCCTTCAATCATATGTGGATATAATTGCCAAGGGTGATGATTTAATAATATCCAGTTGTTACAGATATAAACGGTTATATCAGTTTAAAATATTTCCAGAAATTTACGGAAGGAAGCCTTTAGGTACCAATGAACACCAATCTAATGAACACTGGACCTTTTGTTCTTCGAAGTATCAAAATTTATTGATAGCTCTGGGCATAAACATTGGTGGCAGTAACTGCTGACAGGAAAATTGTAGCGTTTCAAAAGGGTTACCTCCCATAGCTATTAGTTTTGTACAAGGTTTTATGTACAGTAGACTGGACCTGTATGTATTTTTCGTATTATCTGGGCACATTTGTAAAAAAAAATCATTATTGGTTAATGACAACCATAGTTTTTTTTCTAACATACATACATTTGATGTTCCTCTATGAATTATCAACATCCAAAATCAACACAAAGACCCGTATTAACTTGTTTTGGAGAACTGAACCTTCCCAACATGTAAATACAGAGAAAACCAAATGGTTAAAATTTTGAATAACTGGGTCCAGTATGTAATGTCATCAACCATTTTAGCCGCGTCATGCAAAAATGGGTCTTTTGCCATATGCCTACGCAATCGCGCAGACTGGTCAGGAGTTACCTGTCCGCTTATGAGACCTCATAACCTTGCGTGACTTTATAGCGGACAGGGTAGCTCCTGACCAGACTGCGCGATTGAGCAGGCTGGTCTGGATCTACTCTGGCTGAACATGGCATAAGACCCATTTTCGCATGATGCGGTTCATGTAATAGTGGTGATGTTATGTTATTGTTTAAATGTGTTTTCTCTTCAGACTGATATTCACTGAAGTTCCCACTTGAACCATCCAACAGTGCAATGAACATTTGAAATGTAGTCAGATCATCATCAGCTTCAATCACTTCAGATGTTATATGAGCCATGTCATGCAAAAATGGGTCTTATGCCATATGTGGCCAGCGTAGCTCCAGACTAGCAAGTGCATTTGCGCAGTCTGCTTAGGAGTTACCCCAATCTTCTTTCAAGTCATGTAAGGTGTTGAGGTCTCAGAAGCGGACAGAGTAGCGCCTACCAGACTGTGCAAATGTGAAGGCAGCTCTTGAGCTACGCTGGCCAGCATTTGGCGTTTGACTCATTTTCCAATGATGCCACTCAATAAAAAACATTTGTCATTTATTTTCAGAGGCAACAGATCATTTTATTTTAACCATTTGCATTAAAGTTATTTTATATTGCATGTTGACTTTTATATTTGTTTAATAAGACTACGGCAAATGTTCTCTGCTGATCATGTATTTGTATAATTAGAAATAAATAATGATAAATAAACTTTTTTATTTGTATAATAAAGAATAAAAAATAATTCACACATTTTAGTACTAGGTCACCCAAGTAAGTTTTCACATTTTTTCAAATTATTTTTATAATACTGTTGTTTTAAAATCATGAAACAGTCTTTTTAGTGTAATTAAACGTTAACAGTGCACATTTTTACACCAGAAAATATTGTTCTTTTAATATCATATATTTAATTTTACATTGTTATTTTATAAAATTTGTAATTTACGGTTTAATAAGATACTGATACATAAAACTGACAGAACACTAATTCAGGTAAACAAGCATTATACAAATATTATTGCCTTTAGGTAGAAACATTGATAGTATTAGTTGTATATACCGGTAGTATAAAAACAATTATAAATTATGTACAAGAAGCATCTTCATGATATGCAAAAGCGTGTACCATTGTAATTGCTGCGACTTTTTATTCAAGCATCAGTTGGTCCGAAGTGTGAGGTTGAATCCTCTTGAAATACTGTGTATCTAAACTTATCGTTTTTTATTGTAAAGAAACATTTTTGTATACTTGCATAAAAATTCAAGCATGTAGTTTATAGATGAACCACCATTACAGTTTTCCAAAAGGTTTCTTATGCTACTACTATTACTAATTACTACTTTTATCAGCACAATTGAAATTAGTGCAGTTAATAAATAGAAATTCCTATGTTTGGGATTGTTTTGTACGAACCGAACCGTCTTTTGTCTTGAAATTTCTAGTCATTGCAAACCAATTTTCTTTCACAATATTATTTCTAAATGTACTAACAAATATGCTTATGTATGTTTGTTTTTTTTCAATATTTTTTTTGCATATTTATCAGAAATGAAAAGATTATTTTGATACATTTTTCATTGACATTGGCATATATTGCTGTCATTTTATAATCACTTTCTTGACTTTGCATGATACACATGTTCATTATCATGTGCCATTGTGTGTAGAATCCAATTAATATAACAATTTGACCAAAGGGTATTAAACCATTTATGCCTAGCGTCTAGAAAAAAGGCCTTGGCAAACAGCGTAGACCCAGATGAGACGCCGCATGATGCGGCGTCTCATCAGGGTCTGCGCTGTTTGCTTAAAGGTATTTCTGTAAGAAATATTTAAAATATAGAAATAAATATACTAGACATCCCTAATTTTGGAAATAAATTGATCCAATTTAGAAGGATGGGAGAGTCCACTCGGCATAAATGGGTTAATCTACCTTGAATTTTGAACCAATCTGTTTGTTGCCAAATATTTATTTGCACGGTATGTTTTCTATAATGTTTACTTTTGACCAGTTTTGAGAAATAAGCATGGATGTCTGGTATTTGCTGGGTTTTCTTTTTTTTTTAAATGGACTTTATATAATTGTTATCAGCATCCATTTTATTTTCAGATTGTATGAAATATAATTTGTTTTTCCATAGTTGTATTTATCACATGCTACACCTTGTTTTCAATGTAATATAACCATTACAAATATGTTTATCTTAAACATGTGTAAAATAGGTTTTTGAGCATTTTTATTTGCTACTTTTTGTTTGGCTGACCAATCGGGTTAAGTTATTTTGCTGAAATGAAATTTCAATGTAACGCAATGTAAACAAATTTCCAATTTTATGATGAATTTTGAGTAATATTAATTACTTTGCTAATTTTAAAGGATGTGATAAAAATATATGAAACTCATTGTCATTTAATACCATGATTTATTGAACTCATCCAGGAAATGTGTTAGTATTAAGCCTGCCATAGGCTCAATTTCATGTACATGTATAGACAATCCCAGAATCGATAAATTGACCGCCGCCATATTGGCTATCACGTGACCCGCTACTGAAGACGGTACTGAAGAATTAAGCAGATTACAGCGTAATCATAGCGTACACCCGCTTTATTCCAATAAGCAGTATTTTATAACTTCTGACAGTTAGATTGAAAACAAGTCAAACATGAAACAAAGTTTCGATATGTATCACAGCGTTAATCAATAGAAGTTAAATAAGAAATATACACGATAGATTTATAAAATATGTGTCTCTGCAACACTATTCAGTGACAACTCGTAATGTTTACGGCCGAGTTAGCTTTTTTTAAGCACACGTACCTTTCAGTAATGCCATTGCCTAAAATTTAAGTATGTTTTAATGGAATGGAATTAGTCAAGGATAATTATAAATGCTATATCAATATCTTAAGTATGAAGTAAACTTTGTGATGTTAGCGTAAATAGTGCCGGAGATATTAATTAGCGAAACCTTGAATGATTTAAGGCCGAAGTAGACAATTTTATTGAAAAGTAGATATCTGAATTTGTTTAAAACATTATTATTTCTTTATAAATATCCATATAGTTCCGAAGATACTAAATAAGAAACTTTATAAGATTCAAGACCGAGGCAGACTTTTTTTATTGAATAGTACATATCTTTGTTTGTCTTAACATTTATTATTTCGTTACTAATATTCTTGTTTAAGTATCTTTTAAAGGTAATGTAAAAGTATATACATGTAGCCCAAATACAGTTTGTGATTTAAACTAAAATTGGTCCGGAAATATTTATAAGCCAAACTCTGTAAGATTTCATGTAGAGGCAAACTTTTGTTATTAAAAAGTATGTATCTGGTTTAATCTAAAACTGAACTTTTTATTTTAATTAATATCTTAAAAATCGCTCTCAAGCTAACACAAAAATCTCTTGCCGGATATGAATTTTAAATGAACATGTACCGGAGCTATTTATAAGCAAAACTGCGTAAGATGTCAGGACATGGCATACTATTTTATTGAAAAGTACATGTCGGCTTTTGCCTATAACTTTATGTTTATGTTATTATTTAGATGATGTTTACTAAACTGATTTCATAATTTATTTAATTTTCTAAACAGTATCTAAATTTATGATAAAAATGTTCAATATGAAAAATATGGAGAGTTAAATTAACTTAAATAGCTGCAATGATGTTCTCTACATTTTCTAAACTTATAAATGCCTTTATTAAATTTTCGTAATAAAGTCTTAATTTACGATAAAAAAAACGAACAAAATAATTGATGTTTTTTCTTCTTTAATTACGGATTGTCAATTTAATCAAAGTAGATCTAATGGTCGTGAAAAAACATCTGCGATAGAGGCACGAAAGCTTTCCCTCAGTGGGAGGCGATGTCCCAAGGGCGGTTTTAAAAGTGTTAATTGGTATATCTGTAACACCACATGTCTGCACATGTGTTGATACTGTTATTAAGATAAAATATCATACGTCACCTTCTGATAACATTTAAATGACAATCAAGGAAATCGATTCATGCTGAGTTTTTGACTCTTAAAAAAATGCATACGAACATTGTTTCTTTTAATCACCAAATAACTGATAAAAATATTTATTTAAAAATACGAACTATTATGTGATGATCATATTGATAACAGAAACTATTTAAATCTTCAAATATATTAGATAAACTTGCTTCGCATCCTTTTATTGTTCAGGGACCTATTCAAACATACAGGTCCCTGTATTGTTCTTCAGTACCGTTTTGGAGGCGCACGCGAGTATTCAGGGGCGGTCATCCGGGAGGTATCGATTTCTGGGATTGTCTATACTGCAGGGGTCAGCCAGGTTTAAAATGACTACTTGTTTCATATTATATATATATATATTAAGTTGAATAATTTATTTCTTAGTGTTTGCTAAAATAATTTTATTTTAATATTTTGTTGTGTATTTTTGTTGTTTAACTTAAGTATAATTAATAGATATTGTTCAAATAGTATTGAATAATCCATCAAATGTGCAATTGTAGTAATGTTTATCCAATAAAGTGCATGCCACATCCTTTGTTTGTATTGCAAATATTGCAGATTTTGTGTTGGAAGAATGTATTGTTGAATGTGTTCCTGTTATTTCTGTTTTCCGTTTGTTTTAGAGTTATTTAAATTACATATCTTTATTGGGTGTTATGTTTGTTCAATTATTGAAATAGTTCACAGTTAAAGTTGAATATTGTTTGCAATATGTTGCATTATATTGTATATAGTAAGTCTTGTTTGTTATGAAAAGAATCAGTATTCATACTTATTTTAGTTTATTTTATGTTATTTATTTACTGTTTAAGGAGACAGTGCTATGTGGTTAGAACAAAACTTGTCTATTATTTAGAATATTATTGTTATGAGCAAAGCTTCTATTTGTTAGATCCCTTACAGTGTACCATAAGACTTTTGGTGACACAGTTGTTTCAGTGTTTGTCCTGAACTTCAATACATGTGCGCCAGTCTCTGTGAAAAAAGGGTTTCATGCATGTGCGTTAAATGTTGTCGCAGATTAGCCTTTATTTCCGCACAGGCCAATCAGAGATGACACTTTCTGCTTTTATTAAATTTTTCGTTTTAAGGAAGACTCTTGACGAAAATCCAGTTTAGGCGGAAAGTGTTGTCCCTGATTAGCCTGTGCGGACTTCATAGACTAATCTGGGACGAGACTACGCACAAACATTAAACCCCCTTTTCCCAGAGTGAGGCTCATGTGTAAGCTTAACCAAGCCCTGTCATGTTCAATACCAGAGTGTTTCTACAAAATAAATATTAGAGACAACTAATTCATGTCACATTGTTTGTTTATGAATCCATCAAGGTTTCAAGCCTCATATTCATGTAACCCTGTTTGACTCTCAATCTTTATTGTGTGGCTGCCAAGTGTTCAGACTCACTTCATATACTATCTTCAATAACTTGCTTATCTACCGGTAGACACTTGATTGTACAGAATTCAGTCACTTGAATGCGCATTGTCATAAAACTTGATTTTACAGTGAATAGTCACTTGATGTATTGTATTTAGTAATTTGCATCAATACCCGGTAATGTTCATTTGCCTCATTGAATCACTTGGAGGCTAGAAGTTCAAATACTTGGTCTTACTGTCTACAGCATACAGTATTTAGTAACTGTGTTCAGTCACTTGAATGTTCAGTGTTACGGGACTTGAATGTACAGTGTTCACTTGAAGGTGCAGTGCTCAGTCACTTGAACATACCGTGTTCACTTGAAGGTGCAGTGCTCAGTCACTTGAACGTACAGTGTTTAGTCACTTGAACGTACAGTGTTCAGTCACTTGAACGTACAGTGTTCAGTCACTTAAACGTACGGTCAGTTGAAGGTATAGTGGTCAGTCACTTGCATGAACAGTGCTCAGTCACTTGAATGTACATTGCTCAGTCACTTTAACGTACAGTGTTTAGTCACTTGAACGTACAGTGTTCAGTCACTTGAACGTACAGTGTTCAGTCACTTGAACGTACAGTGTTCAGTAAGTTGAAGGTACAGTGTTCAGTCACTTGAAAGAACAGTGTTCAGTCACTTGAACGTACAGTGTTCAGTCAGTTGAAGGTACAGTGTTCAGTCACTTGAACGTTCAGTGGTCAGTCAGTTTAAGGTACAGTGGTCAGTCAGTTGAAGGTACAGTGGTCAGTCACTTGCAGGTACAGTGCTCAGTCACTTTAACGTGCAGTTTTCAGTCAGTTGAAGGTACAGTGTTCAGTCAGTTTAAGGTACAGTGTTCAGTCAGTAAAAGGTACAGTGATCAATCACTTGAAAGTTCAGTGGTCAGTCGGTTGAAGGTACAGTGGTCAGTCAGTTGAAAGTACAGTGGTCAGTTAGTTGAAGGAACAGTGGTCAGTCAGTTGAAGGAACAGTGTTCAGTCAATTGAAGGTACAGTATTCAGTCACTTGAAGGTACAGTGTTCAGTCACTTGAATGTACAGTGTTCAGTCAGTTGAAGGTACAGTATTCAGTAACTTGAAGGTACAGTATTCAGTCACTTGAATGTACAGTGTCCAGTCAGTTGAAGGTACAGTGTTCAGTCACTTGAATGTACAGTGTTACGTCACTTGAACGTACAGTGTTTAGTCTCTTAAAGGTACAGTGTTCAGTCAGTTGAAGGTACAGTATTCGGTCACTTGAACGTACAATGTTCAGTCACTTGAATGTACAGTGTTCAGTCACTTGAATGAACAGTGTTCAGTCACTTGAAGGTACAGTGTTCAGTCACTTGAAGGTACAGTGTTCAGTCACTAGAACGTACAGTGTTCAGTCACTTGAAAGTACAGTGTTCAGTCACTTGAACGTACAGTGTTCAGTCAGTTGAAGGTACAGTGTTCAGTCACTTGAACGTTCAGTGGTCAGTCAGTTTAAGGTACAGTGGTCAGTCAGTTGAAGGTATAGTGGTCAGTCACTTGCATGAACAGTGCTCAGTCACTTGAACGTACAGTGCTCAGTCACTTGAACGTACAGTTTTCGGTCAGTTGAAAGTACAGTGTTTAGTCAGTTTAAGGTACAGTGTTCATTCAGTTTAATTTGCAGTGCTTAGTCACTTGAACGTACAGTTTTCAGTCAGTTGAAGGTACAGTGTTCAGTCACTTGAATGTTCAGTGGTCAGTCAGTTTAAGGTACAGTGGTCAGTCAGTTGAAGGTACAGTGCTCAGTCACTTGCAGGTACAGTGCTCAGTCACTTTAACGTGCATTTTTTCAGTCAGTTGAAGGTACAGTGTTCAGTCGTTTAAGGTACAGTGTTCAGTCAGTTAAAGGTACAGTGATCAATCACTTGAAAGTTCAGTGGTCAGTCGGTTGAAGGTACAGTGGTCAGTCAGTTGAAGGAACAGTGGTCAGTCAGTTGAAGGAACAGTGGTCAGTCAATTGAAGGTACAGTATTCAGTCAGTTGAAGGTACAGTGTATAGGCACACATCTTGACAACTCTAGCTGTAGTACATATAGAGTCGGCATAGCGACCGGGAGGTCATGGGTTCAATGTGCCACTGTGAGAGCTTTCTATATACCGGGGTATACATCTCCAAAGAGGCGAAGAAATGATTCCACCCAAGAAAAGAAATCGAGAGGGTCTCAATAAGTCTAGACTTTCTATGCAATCCAGCTTAAATAAATAGGATTTAACTAACTCGAGCTGTTAATCTCGTATGTGCAGTCGGAAGGATTTGGGATTTCCGTTAATATATGTATTATTACATTAAAAAAGCATACTGAAATCGAATTGAGCGGCTTTCAATGATCATTCAATTAAAAGAGAACGGACCTGGGAAAACGGGGCTTAATGCAAGTGTGTCAGGTGTCGTCCCAGATAAGCCTGTGCCGTCCCCACCGGATTATCAGGGAAAAAACTTTCCTCTTTATGGGTTTTTTTCGTTTTTAGGAAGTCTCTTCTTAGCGAAAATCAATCGTAGGCGGAAAGTGTCGATCTTAATTAGACTGAACATTCATTAAGCCCTCTTTTCTTAGAGCGAGACCCATTATAATTTGTCCTGGAATATCCCCTTCATACCCGTTTTCGTTTAATTGAACGATTAGCGAGACTCAAATGAATTAATTAATGTATAAAAAAGCATTTGGATCAAAGCCATATCGGTAAGCTCGTGTGTTCAAAGTCTGTAGAAAACCAATACCTATATACGGCCCGGACAGACTAGCAATTTAATATCGGCTCGCGTTTATTGTCCTCGATTGGAAAATATATCGATCTTTAAAACATGGCGCCTTGTTGATACAGCTGGTATGAACACATCGAAGTAGTTATGTGTTGTTAGTGAAAATAGGACTGCTTTCACGTTCAGGTGCATAAGTACACCTATATAATAAAAATGTGTTGAAATGGAATTATGAAGTTATATATGATTTGTGAAGACATTTATTAAATCAATCATCGATCTTTGGGACTGTAAATCAGGTAAATCATCGAGCTGTTATAATCGATTACGTTTGCGTTTATTACACAGTAAAGGACATGCGTGTTGAATTGTACGACATTAACAACTATTCTACCTACAAAGTAATGAGAGACGCAGTCGTTTCAGAAACGGTTGTAGGATTATCTTATGCTGCGACACGTCACAAAAATACATGAAGATCTGCACGGCCACTTAATCCGCTTGTTGGCACGGCGTCAATCGAGCCTTTCGTGGATATGCGGTGAAACTTACAGGAACTGGCAAAGGAGAGGTGCCGGCAGTCAAGCACCCGTATAAATTAAGCGAGATTCCATATCGACGTCGCGTACATGGTGTGGAATGCCATTAAATATTGATGAGAACACGGTGATTTCCCTCGAGTAGTTGGCGCTCAAGTGAATTACGTGCACTAATTCTCGGTACATTACTAGTACATAGCAGTTCTGTGCTAATTGTCGATTCACGTCAATTGTCGGTTTAAATATATTGATAGCTGCTCAGGCTAACACAAAACAACGCACGGATTACGGTATCGTGCGTGTTAAAGCCTCCTTATTTGAACTTAACTTTAACTAACGATTTTTCTTACTGGTTCGAACCAGCGAAACGTGACAATTAAGGTGTCAGAAATTAGAACACGTTTACTACAATTTTACAAAACCATCAAGCATACGATTACATGGAGTACATGACACCGGCTTACAACTTGACCAACTAATTCAAGAAACGAATATTTCACTTGCCTTGGTCCTATCATCACCAGGAGAAGATGGCGGATTCAGATCTGTTCGCGCTCCTGGAGATCATGCTGCGGACGTTCGCGCATGTGCCCATGGCCCCCAGGATGAAGCCCGGGGGTCACCCGGAGGAGATCTTCCTCCATCTCTCGGAGGAGGAGAAGGAGAGTCTGGAGTGCAGCATATGGTGCGTATCTGTACGTTAACATGTCTATATGGGCCTCGCTCTGGGGAAAACTGGGCAAAATGCATGTGCGAAAAGTGTCGTTCCAGATTAGCCTGTGCAGTTCGCACAGGCTTATCAGGGACGACCCTTTCCGCCTTATCTGGATTTTCGTTAAGAAGGGAATTCATTTAAACGTAAAATTAAATAAAAGCGGAAAGTGTCGTCCCTGAGTTGCCTGTGTGGCATGGAACCCCTTTTTACAGAGCGAGACCCATATGAGGTCCGTAGGTGTATTTGTTAGTTGATGTCATATTTGTGAGAATGTACATGTATATAAGGGTGCCGTGGGCTCGACCTAGCATGTATGCATCTGCGCACAATTTCGCCCAGTCGTGCTGGGTCAGCATGGCAACAGGGGCGGCCCGCAATGCGGATCATGTACGGAACCTTTCGCTATATGAGCCGCATCGTGCGACAATGGGTATTATGTCATTAGCGGCCAGTGTAGGACCAGACCAGCCTGCAAATTCGCGTAGTCCGGTAAGGAGATATCATATCCGCTATAAAGTCACGCAAGGTTTCGTCGTCTCATTAGCGGACATTGCTGAGCTACACTGTTCGGATATGTCCTTAATCCCATTTTCGCATGACGCGATCCATATAGGAGTACTACTTCGGGATCAGTTAGCATATGCAGAAATGAGTGATGATAGCAAATGAATTCATTTGTTGTCAATACTATTCTTACTTGTGAAAGCAGCAATCGCATATTGGTATATGGCAGTGGTTTATACTTACCGGTAGCATACTATATATGCTGGTCATTTATTGTACACGAGTTGTTTCGATGGATTTACCAGCTATACTTGATTGCAGATCTTGGTTCTGGGCTACATTCCTTTAATTGGATGTTTTTTTTCTATTTTAAAATTGTCATTTTTTCGCTAGTCATCTTAAAAATCATATTCATTCGGCTCTGATACTACGAGACCAGTGACTGTGTGCTTTATGACAGCAGGCTGATAACATGACTGTCCACAATCCAGCCTCAGTCTACAACGGAAACCCGTTAGGCCATCGCCCATGCGTGGATTGATTAAATTAAATCATTTTCAAAGTCAATATTCAACAAGATGACGATAACGCGAGATCACGACAGTACGATAATTATAACACGGTAGTACTATGATGATAACGCAGTCGTACGATGGCGATTACACGAAAGTACCAAAGTACGAAGATGATAATGCGATATAATTTCGTGTTATCGCCATCGTCATGTTGTAATTTAACCATCATAATATCGTACTGTTGCGTTGCCGCGTTATCGTCATCTCTCTTTCGTGTTATCGTCATCTCTATCTCGTGTTACCGTCATCTCTCTCGTGTTATCGTCATCTTTCTCGTGTTACCGTCATCTCTCTCGTGTTATCGTCATCTTTCTCGCGTTATCGTCATCTCTCTCGTGGTACCGTCATCTCTCTCGTGTTATCGTCATCTCTCTCGTGTAATCTTTATCTCTGTCGCGTTATCGTCATCTTCCTCTCGTGTTATCGTCATCTCTCTCTTGTGTTATCGTCATCGTATTGAACACTGTGGTCGATATGAGACTTTCTCGCTTGTTGAACATCAGAAGCCGTAGTTAATATCATTGTTATCACGTATCATTTGTAAATTAGTATGTGCAATAAGGGAATAAATCCAATGCGCACGCGTCTGTTGAACGCGTCGTATTGTAACGTTTTATTTTTAATAAGTATTAGCGGTTGTATTATAATGTTACGAAATACGTGCGAATTATCGGAATTAATGCCATGATTGTCGAACATAGCTGTAACAGCGAATAATGACAACGTTGGTGTACACGTTTATGACAATTAATTATCTTTTCCCAATACACTCTTATAGAAACACTATATTTAAATGTACTAACAGGAAAATAGAAATGTGGATGTCATGTGTGTTTTAATTTTATATGTTGTAAGATTTAAGTATGGATGATTTGTTTAAAATTTAGGTTAGTTATCACAATAAGAATTTAATTCCGTATCAAAAAGACAAACATGAAAATGGTAATGTCATCATAACGAATGTGTTTATATAGGTTGCAATGGCGATCACGATACTTCGATGTTTTCAAAGATTAATCAATACCGTTTACGTTTTAGTTTAAACCTATTTATTTTAGCTCGATTATATCGAAAGCCTCAGGCTTATTGAAACGCTCTCGAGTCCTTTTCCTGGTCCTAGAACCAGTACTTAATGGCTGTGGTGGAGATCTAAAGAACGCTCCCACAGTGGGGATCGAACCCGTAACCTCCCGGTCGCTAGGCGGACACCATATCCATTACGCCACGGCAAACGGCCTTTACGTTTTGATGACTAATAAATGTTACGAGCATTATATGAGTTTAATGCATCACTTTATTTCATATATCAGCCATATATATACCAATGGGTCATCTTTGTTTGTACCAGCAGATGAGTGCGTTTTTTTCCAAAGCTACCTCATTCCGGGATACGTCCATTGGTCAACCGTATGTAGTCTCTCAGTATAAGAGCTATATAATGCCTGGAAACTCGAGACTTTAGACCATGGAGACAATACCACTCACTCAAGATATGTCTCTCTACTGAAAAATCGAATTTTCTGCGACATTTCACCTCCCTTACCATATTTTTAATTTTGAAGCAGCATTTGAAATTTGTAATCGACCATGTGTGTTTATTAACAGAACAGAACAGATTGTTGATTTGCGACTTAAGCATGTACAGCCCATCGTAAAAAAAAAACAATAAAGCAATAATAAACACACATGCGTCAAAATAACAACACATTTTTTATGCATTTTTAAAAATATATGATTTGTGTGAGAACAAATTATGCACTTAGATATTATATTACAAAATTTGAATTATGGGAAAAAAGATATTCTCTCATAAAGTTATATATTTTCGGCTCTTAGGTTAAATGCTTTAATACAGATATTAGCTAGACGTATCGATATAGAATTTCTGGTCTCATTCATTAACCCATTTCCAAGGAAGAAACCAATATTGGGAACTCATTCTCCACTGTTGGTATCAAGTTGCTGATGAACAAGCAGGCACTCCACCGACGACATATAAATCATTACGGCGAATGTAATAATGTGTTGTATTGTATGTATTGGTTGTGATACCTGTTGTTCCTAAATATGGTATACCATTCTGAACGACGATCTAACGTTGCTTGTTGCGAGAACTAAGTTCGATGACCCGTTCATTTTTTTTTATTTTTTTTTTTTAAATATTACATAGCAATCGTAGCAAAAAACGCTTTCTATATCAAAACTAGCCTTCGCGCAGAGATTTGACTGTAACCAACATAGCTGGATCCAATTTATGTGAGAGAAAGGAACGACAGCTCTGCATGGAGATTGTATCAGAACTCCTCACAGTGATCTCCCCTTGCAGCAAACATCATGCGTAAAAGGGGGGTAACTGTGAATAGTTTGTAATGTCGGTTTCGGAAATGGTCGGGATCAAATGATCGACTTCACTAAGTATTAAGTTAACCTGAACTAGTCCATTAAGTAGCCTATCTTTTTTGTTAATGCTCGGCTATTTCTTCAATAAACTTGAATCCTGGATTAGAATAATCAATCATACTAGACGGTGACAAATCCAAATCTCTTAATACAACTTATTACAACGTATTACGCACTTAATGATAATCAGTGAAATTCAATATAATTTCAAATAAAATATTTGTGAAACGCGGTGTTCAATTATCAATTTATCATAGACCGTCAATAGGTTTTTTCAACCACCCTTTAAAATAATATGTTATTCCGTTGTGTCGTCGTTTTGACTATTTCGTATAGCCAAATCATTGGTTAGTCGAACGTTTGCCCATTGGCGGTTATCGGCTTACTTGATAGTTTTGTGTCTGTATATTATCTAAACTATGCAAACATTCCACTGATTTCAATTAGTAGTTCATGTAGTTGACCACTGGACGTTTGAGATTTTGTCCATGTGATCATAAACGTTCACGTATAAATATTCTTCAAACGTCTCCTGTTCCATGTATTTTCAGTTATCAAATTCTGAAAGACGCCCGCCAGTGCGAGAACAAACACAAGTTCTGCTACTCCTGCATTTACGTGTGGTCAACTTCCGGGAGCCCCGTGAACCACAGTCGCTGCCCCGTCTGTCGCGTGGAGGGGCTGTACGTCAAAAACGAGCAGCTCAACGCGAAAATCAACGAGTTGCCAGTTAAGTGTCATCTAAAGACGTGTAAATGGAAGGGACCCTTGAAAAGATACGAGGAGCACCAACACAACACGTACCCGACGCTGTCGCTCTCCTCGTTGGCGTCCACATCTGACGACTATACAAGCGGACCCGACCTGCCGCATATCAGATCCGCTGTCGAATCTCGACCAGTTTCTAGTTCGCGCGAACGCGCCAGGATCGTCGGCGTGCCTCAGGGTAGCTCACCGCACACGGAATCTGTCTCGACCGGTGTTGCTGCTTCTATCACCTCCCGCGTTAATCAATCCCCGCGTCGAAAACTGCGATCCAACAGAAACACGAACAATGCGGCAAACAGCCACAGATCCAGCTCTGTTAGTCAACGAACCCCGAACTCTCAGGCACCGGATAACACAACTTCAAATTCAACGTCAAACTCCCGCGCACGCAGCCAATCTAGGGTCGGGTCATCCCAACGTCAAACTCAGACTCCGGCCTCTTCTGGTACTGCGCCTACAAATGGTCGTCTGACAACACGTGCACGGATAAGAAACGGTGTTCAAGAGGCAAACACTAATTTAGACTCTCCAAGAGCAGCGCTAAGCCAATCAATCCGCGATACTTCGTTGCGAAGTAGCGCTGTCACAGACGAGAACAGCGATCCGAATGTGCAGACGACAACACAACCACTACGTTCACCCCACCCGCCTTCTATGCCGCGTGCAGGGATTCTGCGACAGACGACACACCGACGTCTTCCAGCGCTGCCCGACCTCGTTAGTATGGACACCAACGTAGAAACACCTGTACCAGTAACCAGTTATACAGATAGCAACAATAACTTTAACCAATCCACAATGCTCCCAGACACGCCACGGAGTCTGGACAGGAGAGGATACGTTCCTGACTACGTTCCTGATTTCGTCAGACGCGCCAATCAGACGCGCTCCTTTGGAACAATACGGGAACGCTTGAACGAAAGCAGACAAAGACTGGATTCTCTTATGACCACATTCTCTTCGGAACTCAACAGAGGGCGCGAAGACCTAACCTCGTTTCAGTTGGAACGCGAACACAGACGACAGGAACAGATGTCGGAGGTTCGAGACCTGGGCAGACGACTAACTCAGGTAGCGAACGAATTGCGCGGTCTGCTCACTCAGCGACGCGAGATTCGCGCGCAAATCGACACGCTTGCGGATGTTGCTTCGGACGATATGATTTAAATGCTTTTCAAACGTTCCACAACGTTTGTTTACTCGCCGATGTGTACACACGCCGCAAGATTCGCGCTTACAATATAACACGCGAAAATTGTGCTAGACGATATAAATTAAGCATATTTCAAAAACCGAAAGTGAAACCCGCAAGTCGTTGTATTCCGTTTGCAAAAGGAAATCCAAACGTCAAGTGTTATGACAATAAATATTAATGGCGACAAAGAAATGTCCATGTATTCCGTGGCAAGCCTTCTTTGCCATAGCCAGGTACTGTCTTGTATACATAAGAGTACCCGTGGTACTTTTAAGATGTACATGAGCCGACCATGGCCAAACGTGGAGTAGTACCTGAGCCGACAATGACCAATCGAGCCTCACTTATAACACCTTGGACAGTGCTGTGATAAATGACTACGCTCAATACAAGTTATAACGCACGAATGGAAAGTGAAGGATTTTCTGTATTTATTAATCATCAAAAGGAATTTATTGTGTTGCGTTAACCTGTATAAAGTATATCAGAATTTCAGGTTGAAATGTTCGTTATGTAATACATATTTTTTTGTATTAAAAGACGAAAACATGGCGCGGTTGAAAGTCTTTCATGCAGTTACCGTATTAAGTCCATGGCGCGTTATAACTTTTGCCTAGTGCATATTTATAGTACGTAGTATATGTAGATGTGCGATATGTGCAACTTTCACATGTGATTACATGCACAAAGTGTGTATAAATATCACCAACATACCAGCGGAGTACAATCATTGAACTGTTGGGCGTCATTGGCGCTCAATTGGTCGTTGTCGTCGCAGGTACTAATGAAAATTACCCCGGGTACTTTTAAGTATACTGCAATGTACCCCGGGTACGGAAAATACGCTTAAAGGCGCCCGACCATACTCCGGGGTACTTTTAAGAATATTTTCCGTACCCGGGGTACGTTGAAGTATACTTAAGAGTACCCGGGGTACTTTCAAGTACATGTAGTACCTGAGTCGGCAATGACCAACCGAGCGTTAGTGGCCCCTTATTTTTTGCGGGGCAATCGTGGACGTAAATTTGAAAACACAGAAAGTGATATCAGCGTATATATTATGTCCACGGATGCAAACAGGGAAATATATTTGTTGAAAATGTTTGCCTATTCATGACTGTGATGTCGTTGTATTGTTTGTTTCGGAGTTTATATACAACTGCTAAAACGTGGCAGTTTACCGTATGAACACGCATGCATTGCTTGATGTTAAATTTAAAGGATATGTGATATAAAGCTTTGGAAAATGTACATACATAATTAGAAGTGTATATAATAAACATATCACCTATTCAAGCTGGGCAGTCACATGTTTTACTGCTTAGAAATGTGTTATTGTGATAAACTAAATATGTCTTCATTTAGTAGACATATTGAATGTGCTGTTGTTTTCAAAGTTCTATAGCTTCACCGTATTATTTTGATATTGACTGCTTTGAAGTAAAGTACGTTAAAAAGCATGGCTTTTTGTTGTTTATTGTCCACATAAAACAAGTGTATTTTAACAAATACTGAGAACATGAAAATATAAATAGGCATTCACGTATACGCGTGCATGACAAGTGTGTTTAACCAGAAAGAAACATAAACTATCTTTGCATTTCTTGTCAATTCAAACAAATATGAATTTAATGTAAAACGGAAATAGTTGCTACTGCTTCTACTACTGTTACTTTAAAGGAATTAATTTGTAATTTTTAAGAACTCTTTGTAGCTAAAAACTATTGTAACATTTGCGGCTGCAGTGCACATTCCGGTTAATAGTATTGTCTGGTCAGAAGCCACCCTGGCCGCTAATGAGACCACGAAGCCTTTCTTGTCTTTATAGCGGACAGTGAAGCTCCAGACCGACTGCGCTTATGCGCATGCTTGTTTGGAGCTATGCTGGCCGCTAATGGCATAAGACACATTTTCCCATGACGCGGCTCCTGTATACATGTACATGCATATGATGATTGAATGGAGCTCAAATTTGGGCGTGTTCTGAGAAAACTTGGCAAAATGCTTGTGCGTAAAGTGTCATCCCATATTAGCCTGTGCATTCCGTACAGGCTAATCCGGGACGACACTTTCCGCCTTAACTGGATCTTCGCTAAGAAGAAACATCATTCAAACGAAAAATTCCATAAAAGCGGAAATTGTCGTCCCTGATTAGCCTGTGCGGACTGCACAGGCTAATCTGGGATGACAATTTACGCACAAGCATTTTGCCCAGTTTTCTCAGAACACGACACATTAATAGCAATTTGCAGTGTCCATAGCATGAATTTCGGGATGGAAATGTTGAACATTGTAAAGTGCATGTATGTTACCGAACCTGACTTCCTTCGGTGAGTATAGAAATTAATAAGAGACCTAATAAAAAATGTTCATTATTAGTTTATATCTCACATGCTTTTACGAACAAAAACATGAGTGCACGTTTTATTTGTCGCTGGGGGTTTTCAATTATGGACGGAAACTGTTTCAACTGACGTAGATGTATTCCATATCATAATAACATAGAACGATCATTAATAATTATATTATAATTATTAAGTCCATAAAAAATATAATCCATATTAAATATGAGATTCAATTCGCATTTAAGCCAAATTCAAATACGAAGCATCGATCACAGTTGAATGTTCGTTTTCTACAATTTATCAAAATAAGTTATGCATTTTAGTTGAGTAATAAATATGGCTTCTAGAGATGTTTAAATGTTGTTTTTTTCTAAGATCACACCTGGTGACCGGGTTTTTGGACGCACGTTACTCAAGATTCAAAACAAGTCTAATATTATCAAAATATTATTCGAACAAAGTTTCGTCAAGATTGAGCCTAAAATGTTGCTTCCAGAGTGGTAACATTTTTTTTTTATATAAGATTTGACCTTGTAACATTGTTTGTGGAAACACGTGACCCAGATTCGAACTTGGCCTACATATTGTCAAGAAAACATTCTGACCCAGTTTCATCGAGATTGAATGAAACATGCGGCGTATGTAGTGGTAGCGAGCTAAAAGTTGACGACACTCGACGCACGATGACGGACGCCGGACATAGGGTGACCTCAAAAGCACAACTCCGGTGAACTCAAACTTATTCGTAAGTATTTGGTACTACGTGATCAGTGTCCCATATGTGTCGTGTTCTGAGAAAACTGGGCAAAATGCATGTGCGTAAAGTGTCATCCCAGATTAGCATGTACAGTCCGCACCGGCTAATCTGGGACGACACTTTCCACCTGAAACTGGATTTTCGCTAAGAAGAGAATCATTTAAACGAAAAATTCCATAAAAGCGGAAATTGTCGTCCCTGATTAGCCTGTGCGGACTGCACAGGCTAATCTGGGATGACAATTTACGCACAAGCATTATGCCCAGTTTTCTCAGAACACGACACATATGATTGATGACCGTTGACTGTGCACAATCCATCTTCACTTTGCTCCTCATATAAGTTCAAGTCTACGTACTATACCTTGGATGCAGTTTATATCTGTCATTATAATTCTCTCTAATGGCATACTGAAAACCAAACAACGCGTGAGCTTGTCACGATACGCTGCTTTTTGAACATCAGAAGCCACTGTATATTACGTGATTGGTGTAAGGTTGTCTATTTTATTAATTGGTTGTGATGGATGAAGAAAGAACTTTTATTTCAACAAATACATATACATTTATACACAATTAAAATAGACCTTTATGGTCCTTATTCAACAAACCTGATGTTATATCTACATAAATTTACAATTTGACGACATCAGTGCTTAAATACATATCATGATGTAATAGTCATATCGGTGTTTTTACAAATTTGCTAATTAAGTATGTTCATAAAAATATGGTGTGTATATGTACACTACTTTATATTTATAAAGAATTTCATTCTTAAGAATTACATCATACTCACATGAAAATCTAATAGTACATATCATAGAGTGATTGAAAACATAAGTACAATAAATCAATACAATGTTGTAATAACTATGATATCTGCGTAAACTATAATCATACCGATGCATGCATGAAAACGATACAGTTATGTTTATATACACATTTTGAAGCGAACAAAATCGTAATTACAATAAACGATATAAATATTAATGCACTGTATAATGTGTTTTTCTCAATTCAAAAGCTTACATATACAGCTAGGTTTCGTAATATTTCATAATTACCATTTGTAATCAGCTCGACTGTTTTAAACATATTTGGTCTATGACGGTAACATTGCTTAAGATATTTTCCTCGTACGTAATCATATAACTTACACTCAAAAAGAAAATGAAATTCGTCCTATTATTTATTACATTTGTTACATAGTCTTTGTTCCATTGGCGTTCTATTCCATCTACCTGTTTCAATATTTAATCTATGTGATGACATTCGTAACTTTGTAAGAGCATTTCTATAGCATTTTACACTTACATGTTTAAGATATGGTTGAAATTCGAAATTACAGAAAGTGTTATGGAATATCGCTTTAGACGAATTTTCCAATCTACTATGCCAGTCCTGTACAAAAATGTCCTTAACACGTTGTTAAAATACACTAATAAACTTGCTGTTATTTCCAACACTCTGTTGCAGCAATACATGATAAAAACCTTATCTACACAGCGTATCTTTAACAAGTGAAGCCCAGTTTTGCTTACGTAGGTGCTTCAGCACTATGAAAATGATTAAGACAGAGAATCGTGCTCGCATGAAGTTTGCTGTCCTCAATGCACTGATGATGGTCAGCACTGAAAGGCCAGCCATTGAGGCAGTAGACTTAGGGGAATGGTGGTTGCCTTGCACCAGGAAAAGCCTCGCAGAACAGTGTTTTGAACTTGTAATATGTAACTGTATTGTTTTTGTTTTTCAATCATGTTTTGCTTACTAATGCCTACTGTGTTTTGCTTTTTATTTAATGCTATTATACATGACTTGAATAAAATAAATTGAGGAAAAATAAATAAATAATAAAAGAAAATGTTGTATTTTAGTAGCTCCTAAGTAGTGTAAATTTTTATTTAGAACAATAAGTAAACAAAAAAATCGACACGCGGAAAAGGGCACGCCCACTTCCGCACCAACCCCCTGCCTGCGCTCTGGAACGGAAGAAAGAAACCAATAGTAACTCTAGGCTGAGTATTCGCACTATTGTTTTACATTATACATATGCAGATGACTTTTTTTGTTAACAAACGGGATGGTACAATTTTGAGAATTTGCACTACTGTTTACCATAATGAATACATAAAACGTTTGTGTTTACGAGTGTGATAATTACACTTGACGTCAATATTTATCGAATATACCGTTAAAGTTCAAATGGGATGGTTCAATTTTGAGAATTCGTACTGCTGTTAACCACAATAAATACATATTATTAATTTTTAAAGTGATATTTACACTTGACGTCAACATTTCTCAAATATCCTGTTAAACTAACTGTCGTGGTTTTACATTACAGCTCCATTATGTTTCATTAAAAATGCAAATGCTTACGGACTAATTAATTATGTATAAACTTAAGTCATTATCGTGACAACAGAATGACGTATGAGAAATCTGTGATTAAGGATTACTGGATTGCGCAATCATTAATTGAACCAGGATACATCACACTATTATATAAATGTGACAATCACAGTGTTGGAGCATAACTATTTCTGGAACACAACGTGAGTTTTATCTGTTAATTAATGATTACATGTACTTGTGTTATATATGTATTATGTGCGATAACGGTACCGCATTATGAATGCAATTTATGTACAGGTATAACATTTTTGCTTTTAGTTATGATACACAACCGGAATGAACCGTGCGTTTCGAATCAATTTCGTGTTGGGTTTACTGCTGGTGCTAGCTCGGGTGCAAGTTGTCAACAATGTACTGAACAGTTGCTAGCTCGGTGTGCAAGTTGTCAACAATGTACTGAACAGTTGCTAGCTCGGTGTGCAAGTTGTCAACGATGTANTAGGCAGAATCTACCAGTGTACTATGCGGAGTGATTTCGCGAGCCGCGGATATTTCGGGCCGCTTATAAAAGACGTCCGCGGAATCGGACGTACCCCCCCTCCCCCCCCCCCCTTTTTTTTGTTTTTTTTTTGTTAATTTCTTCAGACAAAACATGTTGTTTTTCTTTCAAAATGTCATGATACCATAAAAGAAATTCATTTCAGAATTATTTTATCAGATTTTGGTAATTAATTAATACATGGCAATGTATTTGTCAAACATAATTAGTGCTAATTAAGCCGAAATATGATATTCTATCGACAAGTGATGTTGTCATGCTGCAGGGCTTGTACTCCATTATTCTTTATTACGGCTTTCAATTCTGGAAATTGTCAATGTAGATAACAAAAAACAAATTATGAAAAGAAATCTATGTGTCTAGGGATGCTGTTTCATTTTTGTTCTATAGTGGAATAGTAGTCGGCTAGTAACAGTGCCCATATACATTTGTAAAAATTCTATAAATTACCTCTTTTCAGACACTTGTTATGGAATAAGTCAATTAACCTTAAACAATCAAAGAACTTGAAACTAAGTTAAAAGATAGATGATGGTGGTAAAAGATATATTGTTCGTTTTTAAAGTACATATTAGGAAGTGATACATTCAATGGCAGACACTGGTTTCCAAAACCTCAAAGACGTAGCGAAAACAAGGTTTACCTATATATCTTTAGAACATATACTAAAACATTTGACTAGTAATCTGTTCCCATAATATGATGTTGAAAATCATGGAAAAAAAAGACAATGTCACCAGTCGTTCACCAATTTAAGTTCCAAAGCGGTTGCATTCATTATCTGATGATGATGACGATAAGCGCTTTACATCTAAGTACAGACGTATCTTCTTAGATGCTCCCAGTAGCTCCTTTCTATTTCGAATGGAAAGTTGCATTTTCTGTGACAAAAGTATTATCAAAGTTGAGGGTTGCAAGCAAAGATCAAGTAAATGTGTTACAAAATGTACAGAAGAATCAAAATAACAGCGATTGATAAGTCTCATAGACGGATGCTTTGTAAATTTCACGATCAAACCCTTATTGTCCGTGAAACAATTTATCAGAATGTATGCAGAAGAAATTATACAATATCTGGGACACGCCATGCAATAAATAATATTCAGAATTCAGCATTAATCAATCTGTGTAATCATAAGTAATTATTTTGAAGGGCATATTGTACGAGGACATTATGTGGAATGGCTCACAATGCTGAAGGAAATATACCATAGCTGCATTCTTGAACACCGCCCTTCTGTATATAATGCCAACTATAACAAATATAAATTAAATTGTCAAAACATTATCAGAAACAAATCTGGCAGCAAGGATCTTCAAACACAACAGCCAAACTAGTGTATTGGGCTGATGTAGAGGGAAGGGAGATACAAATGGCATTTGAACTTGCTAAATCGGGTAACTTTTTAAGTGCAACGATGCTACGAAGATATAGTCTAGAATCTCGCCAGAATTCATAGTATATGCTATGTCCACCCGTTGCAAAATGGTTAATTTTAGGGAAACTGTATCCTTTAATAGACAAGAGGTTTTCAACTTATTTTTGTCAGTAATATCCACCAACTTAAGCACGATTCACGGCAAATCTGGTTGGCAATGAAATTCAACGATAAATTTCGCTAAAGATTTATGTTATGCAGCTAACAATGGTGAGTCGTTGATGCCAAAACATATCCTCTTGCCAATAACTGTCCATCATCTTACAGGAAATGCAGGACTGGTCACACTTGTGAAACGCTATGGTCATGCACAATCATATACATGTACACCCACAAGTGAAATTGAAACAGCCACGTGGAACTAGGTCATTAATTCAGGAACAATATTACCCAAAAACTTTTCAACTGAAAACAACAATTTTTTGTATTGTTGCATAAATAGCTTAGAATTTAATAAAGAAACACCATTTGGTTCTGGTACGATACATTCCACACATGGCATTGAGTTGCATGACCCCTCAGACTCATTTATCGCTGTCAATCATGGGCCTTCTTAGTTACCCAAGACAAAAGATAGAACTTTCACACCAAAAGAGCAAAATATCAGACCTTGCTACTCCAAGCCAAAAGTTGAGCCAAATTTAATAATTCTGACAAACAGACCCCAGTTTAACTTCAAAAAAGGGGTTTTCAACACATTCATTTGGGTTTACTGCAGGGTAAATGGTAGTTCCTATAAAATTCAGAATTTCTCATCAATTTCAGGTTGGTTATCAAAAACTGATTGGCCAATAAAAATCCAACAAACCAGTCTTGAATATATATGCTTCCTGTAGATGTTTCAATCAGTGAAAATTCTACTGTGCAACATATACTTGATACATAGGTTTCTGTCACCAAAGAAGTAGGCCAATCATACACAGTTATCACTTTTCATTTAGCTGTCGCTAAACAGCATATTCGTTGTGCTGGCAATTTTCTTAACAGTACAGCAAAGTGATTGTTACACTGACAAATATGTAGAAAACGTTAAGACCGCAAAATTGATTTTGAACAAAACCATAATTGTAAGATCACCAGATACAGATGCCTTAGTGCTTCTTATTAGATATCGGAGACAATTTTGACGTACAATGGTTTTTGACAACGTAACTGGAAACTCATTGAAATATAAAAGATTGTTAAAGTAAAGGGAAAGGACTTTTGTTCAGTGTTACCTGAAATTCACTGCTTTACTGGTTTTATTACTATGAGAGCATTTGTGAGAAGGGGGAAAGTAGGTATAGTTTACATACAGACTTAATGCGTTACTTTGCCAAGTTGGGTGATATACAGGATTGTTGCGATGTTAGCAGAAATAGAAAATTCGGTATGTTATATATACTAAAAGCCAAAGTACTAGGATGTAAATAAGCTTTGCATCGATAAAAAACGATATTTTGAATTGTGTTAATTTAATTTCTATATTTAATCAATCCAAAATAATGAGGTGAAGTAATAATAATTAATACTATTAACAATACTAGTAATAATAGTTATATAATACAAAATAATCTTAATAATAATAATCATTATAATAGTAATGATAATACAGATGATAAAATAATCAGGTTATAAATATCTACTGTGTTAATGCTTGTAACAATCGCTCTACTAATTGTCCAAGAGATGTGTTGTTATGGACGTCGTTTGTTTTATCAAACATGTAATTATTATTATAACTTATAATTATAATAATCATTGTTATTAATTACTGTTGTATTGATTATTATCATTATTTTATTAATTTTTTTTTGCAATTTGTTTGATATAGTAATGTTTTGGATGATCTGAAAGAAAATGTTGGACACACAATAAGTATTTTTCAGGAATATGTATGTGATAGGCCTATATCCCCTGAGTCTCATGACACATTGTTTGCAATGTTTATAAAATTAAATTAAATTTTCTACTAAACATATGTTAAAAACATATATTTTATAATATCTGTATATGATTCACATACATATTCCTGTAACATATGAATAATATAAAATATGTGTAAAATATAAGTTTTGCACATATGTTTAGTAGAAAATTTTATTTTATAAACATTACAGGTAGGATATAATAGAATAGAAGTTTGTTTTAAGTAAGAGTTGTTAAGATAAGTTGTTTTTGTTAAAAGTGTGCATTGTGTATGTACGGTGATCTTACAAAATTGGATTACAACACGTTTTACACTCATATATTTAAAAGTTGAAATTCTCAGTAATGCCCCACTAGCCTGTTGCAAACAATGTGTCATGAGACTCAGGGGATATAGAGAATTAAAAAAAAATAGGGTCTACAAAATTCCCCCAGGGGGTGGGAGCAAAAGTGCTCCTGGCTCATGGCCTATATCGTATAGTGATGTATTTTAAAGATGTATCTATTATTTCAAATGGTAGTATAATGTCCTTAACTAATGGCGAAATCATGCCATGGTTGCCGAACACAACAGTAAAGGCAAATACTTATTTATTACGTTTATCAGTAAAAACAAAAAAAAAAANAAAAAAAAAAAAAAAAAAAAAAAAAAAAAATGCGCCTGCTATGAAATTACAAAACTCTTTTCCGTATAATGCGATTTCGGTCTCCTCCACATATATACATGTTTATGTCAATTAATTACATTTTTCCCAAATACACCGATGTTTATAGACGATCATTTAATACGAAATATAATAACAGAAAACGGACAGATAGGCTTTTAGTATGTATGTAAATATGTTAATAGATTCAAATGTGTGTGAAATCGGTTTAAACACCTATGATTCACATTTGAATAACCAATCCCCACCGGTTACTGTTTCATTATTATTTCTATGACAATTATACTTGATTATTTTTATTGATATTGTCACAGGGTGAGAAAATTGTGCGACCAGTCCGGTACTCGAACCTCGCATTACAGAGTCGTAATGGAGTATGCCTGTTTTGAGGCCGTCTGGTGCTTATGATTGCGGATGTCTACGTCTGCCCCGAGTTGTTCCAGACGACACACGCACTCCTTGTAGCCGCGGTAGGCCGCAAGGACGCATGTCGTTTCATCATTGATTAATTTCGTTGAAAATGCGGCTAAAAAATATTAACGCTGGGGTTACCGCTCAGATCGCAGCCTCAAGAGCACGCTAACAAACGAATTATTTTGTTTTGCTTAAATATCACTTTGTATACCGTAATTTCAAAGTAATTTACAATAATTGTGTGTTTTTCAGAATGCGACAGGGGCTTCAGCACTATGAAAATGATTTAGAAAGAGAATCGTGCTCGCATGAAGTCTGCTGTCCTAAATGCACTGATGATGGTCAGCATTGAAAGGCCAGCCATTGAGGCAGTAGACTTAGGGGAAATGGTGGATGCCTTGCACCAGGAAAAGCCTCGCAGAACAGTGTTTTGAACTTGTAATATGTAACTGTATTGTTGTTGTTTTTCAATCATGTTTTGCTTGCTAATGCCTACTGTTTTTTGCTTTTTATTTAATACTATAATTCATGACTTGAATGAAATAAAATGAGGAAAAATAAATAAATAATAAAAGAAAATGATGTATTTTAGTAGCTCCAAAGTAGTGTAGATTTTTATTTAGAACAATAAGTAAATAAAAAAAAATCGATACGCGGAAAGGGGCACGCCCACTTCCGCTCTGGAACGGAAGAAAGAAAACAATAGTAACTCTAGGCTGAGTATTCGCACTTATGTTTTACATAATACATATGCAGATGACTTTTTTGTTAACAAACGGGATGGTACAATTTTGAGAATTTGCACTACTGTTTACCATAATAAATACATAAAACGTTTGTGTTTACGAGTGTGATAATTACACTTGACGTCAATATTTATCGGATATACTGTTAAAGTTCAAATTGGATCGTTCAAATTTGAGAATTCGTACTGCTGTTCACTACAATAAATACATATTATTATTTTTTAAATGTGATATTTACACTTGACGTCAACATTTCTCAAATATCCTGTTAAACTAACTGTCGTGGTTTTATATCCAGCTTCATTATGTCTCATTAAAAATGCAAATGCTAACCCGCTAATTAAGTATGTATAAACTTATGTCATTATCGTGACAACAGAATGACCTATGAGATATCTGTGATTAAGGATTACTGGATTGCGCAATGATTCATTGAACCAGGATACAACACACTATTATATAAATGTGACAATCACAGTGTTGGAGCATAACTATTTCTGGAACAAAAGTGAGTTTTATTTGTTAATTAATGATTACATGTACTTGTGTTATATATGTATTATGAACAGTTGCTAGCTCGATGTGCAAGTTGTCAACAATGTACTGAACAGTTGCTAGCTCGGTATGCAAGTTGTCAACAATGTACTGAATAGTTGCTAGCTCGGTGTGCAAGTTGTCAACGATGTACTGAACAGTTGCTAGCTCGGTGGGCAAGTTGTCAACAATGTACTGAACAGTTATGTACTGGGTGCACGCATCAAGGCGAGCAGTGCGTTCTGCTGGCTTGCCGATGCAGGTGTCGCGGAGACCCACATTTCATCGGTACTTTCTAGATATAAGGAATACAGACAGACAGTTTATTAAGAAATAACAGCTGAAGAAGTTCAACCATGTTACTTGGATTCAGTAAAGCACAGTGTGTGTAAATAAGATGAACAGGCGCATGCCAAGGATAGTAAAATTTATGTTTTATTTACTATACCAATGTCACAGCTTCTACCTTCATGTGGTTTACATAGATGTATATGAATATGAAAATACATATACAAAATACGTTTGTTCGCTTTTTCCTCCACTGTTAAACGTATGCTGTTGCTTACAAAAATTATGCTCACCAACGTATAGATTTAACATGTACCGGTATATGTAACGGTAAATCTGTGAAACCAGGAATTTCACGAAATTCCTCAACGATTCATGATTTTCGTGAAAATAACTGTTTCACTCAGGAATTTTACGAAATGACTGAAAAATGCCTTCATGAAATTATTCGTGAAATTTTTGAAACGACTTCAGCTTTATTGTTAATTGGTAACTGCTTAATAAAATAAAGGTGACTAAAATTCAAACATTAATTTATTAATAAAATTGTACTTCTTTGAAAACCTGCATAATGTTGAACTCAAATAAGATATTTCACACTGTTTTCACACTTCACATTCTGAGAAAAAAGATGAATTTTCTCATATATTTCAATCACATATCTCTTCGTAATGAATAAAATATTTAATACACTGCATCAATTAATATTTTTATGTAGATAGTTCCGTTTATATTAAATCATACTGTACTAATTTTACTTCTCAATGTTGAAATGAACCGATGTCAATAAAACAAAAAACAAAACGTGTACTGAATGTTTGCTGCATATTTTTGCATTACCTCTGAATTGCTCAAACTATTTGTTATAGCACATTCTTGTGAAATACCACATGTCAATATCATAATTCATTTATTAGTTTTTAGAAGTCAGACTGTTGTGTAATCTACTATTTCAAAGTCTCTCTCTATGTATATATGTGTAATAACAACAAACAAAAATACGCTTCCAAAACATGTTCAGTGTCCTTCGTACTTAACACGACTCCGTCAAGAAAGGTCGCACTACTGAGCAGTCTTTCCTGTGATAGGTTGTCTCCCTTACCATATCTTCAATTCAAAGCGGAATTGGAAAAATGTCCCGAATCACGTCAATCATCTAGCCGAGTTTTCGTTCCATGCTCTCACATACATGAAATATTACCGTCGTGCAAGAGATAGATATCAGGAGTCGATTCGGCTAATTACCGTCGTGCAAGAGATAGATATCAGGAGTAGATTCTGCTAATTACCGTCCTCATTTGTTACAATGTACGCAACCGTTTGTTTATTAAACCACTTTCAACTATGAAAACTATAAAAAGTATACAGATACTATCACAGCTATTTGTATTTAGTTGCTTATTAGCAAACATGCAAACCAGGCTGTCCGGTCAGTTTAAACTTATTTATTTTTAGCTCGATTGCACCGAGAGCCGAATGCTAATTGAAACTCCCTCGAGTCCGATTCCTGGGTAAAACCAGTACTTGTTGTCTTTGTCTAGAGACCGCTCCCCCCCCCCCTTGGAGATCGAACCCGCTACCGCTTAGCGCACTGCTTGGTACACTCGCTTCGCATCTATGCCATCCGGGTTCAATCCCCGCTCCCAGCGCATGTTTTTGGTTGGTGACCACGATTATGGAAAGGCTGGATTTCCTTCGGTTACTCCGGCTTTTCTTATAAGCACAAGACCTCACTTAAATTGAAATTGCAGCTAAAACTATATATATATATATATATAGAAAAAAAAATCGCGCAGTCTAAAATGCGTGAGTCTAGTAAGATAATTAGGTAGGAGTGTTGGTATAGTCACACATTATGCAACCATAAAGCATGGAAGGTCCTCATAAACATCGAAATACACGAAACGACGGAATATTAATAAGATTCGCCTTTGCGTTTTTTGAAATGTGTGTTTTATTGGCTGTGGTACACAATACCGGTAGCCTGCCTACTGTCCCTAAATACCATCTAGCTTATACATGTAGTATATCATAATAATATATAATAATACCGTAGCTTAAGACAGGAATCATTTCCACTATTGATTCTATTAAATCAGAAGTATGCAATTTATTGCATAAAGTAAAGACTTCAAAATAGTGTCGGTATTGCGAAATGAAATAAGAACTTAGCCAATCTGAACAACAAATCCATGTAGATCTAGATCTTGTTGTCCAAGTCTATATTCATGCTTGACCTTTTGGTCTACTTCTCTGCCTTTGAATCACATTTGCATAGGATCTGGATTAAAATATTAATCCACCGAGACGGTTGAAAATCCAAATATCTTAATGCGATTTGTTGCACAGTAAATAAATGACCGTTGCTTTATTCAGTAATCTGCGCACACAAAGACGCGCGAATATTGTTTCCAAAGATAAGAGTAAATCATACATTTAATTCAGATACCGATAGTTAATATCGCATGTCTTTTATTCGCTTTTTAAATGGAAATCCAAACGTCAAGTGCTATGACGACACAAACGTATGGAACAAATGGCGACCTTTTTAAAGGAAATCCAAACGTCAAGTGCTATGACGACACAAACGTATGGCAAATATAGCGACAACTCCAGCTAATTCGTGACCAGACTCCTAAAGTTTGCCATAATGCATGATGTGTAGGTTGTTATTGGTATTTCCTATATGTGAGCCTCGTTCTTTGAAAAGGAGGTTTAATGCATGTGCGTTAAGTGTCGTCATAGATTAGCCTGTGCAGTCCGCACAGGCCAATCAGGGACGACACTTTCTGCTTGTATTGTATTTTTCGTTTAAAGGAAGACTGTTCTTGACGAAAATCCAGTTTAGGCGGAAAGCGTCGTTCTTGATTAGCCTGTGCGGTCGGACTGCAAGGCTTATCTGGGATGACACTTTACTTACATGCATTAACCCCCCTTTTTCGCAGAGCGAGGCTCATTTATATGAACTATTATAAATGTATCATTTGTTTACGACTGCAGAACATTTAAAGTGTGCACATATTTTTCATTTGCGTTTTTTTTTTCCTTTATAAGTGGTGTTATATAATGTAAGCTATAACGGAATTGTGTGTATCGAAAACTATTTCAAAACAGTACCGGTGCGAAATAGCGAATTCGAAGTGTGTTGTGTGGTGCATTTATAGACTACTGTGCTTCTTTTTATTTTAAGAAAAATGTTGCATGCCATATAAAATGCATCAATTAAATTATAGCACGCTAAGTATAGTCTTCATTGATGAACTACTACAGTGGACAATGCTATGTGATATACATACTACACTCTATTTATGGAGCATTTGAAGCATTTTTTTTATAAATCACCAAAATGGGATTTCCTGTATTTTCTAGATCTACCAGAATTTCAGTTTTAATTGTNCTATGACGACACAAACGTATGGCACATATGGCGACCTTTTTAAAGGAAATCCAAACGTCAAGTGCTATGACGACACAAACGTATGGCACATATGGCGACCTTTTTAAAGGAAATCCAAACGTCAAGTGCTTTGACGACACAAACGTATGGCACATATGGCGACCTTTTTAAAGGAAATCCAAACGTCAAGTGCTTTGACGACACAAACGTATGGCACATATAGCGACAGAGACTCCAGCTAATTAGTGACCCCTGGGGGCCGTTTCAATAAACATCGTTGTGCACATTTACGATACGATAAATTATTCGAAGATGCATAATTGCTAAAGTCCATATCATATGATTATAAAGTTTAAGATCTTAATTAATTACATTGGCATCTCTAGCGCCGTATATAATTGAAGAGCATGGCGAGCTAGTTCGTCTACTTATTGAGATTACAAAATTCTCTCGTAAGTTAAAATTGTCGTACGATCGTTTATGAAACGGCCCCCAGACTCCTAAAGTTTGCCATAATGCATGATGTGTAGGTCGTTATTGGTATTCCTATATGTGAGATGAACTACTACAGTGGACATTGCTATGTGATATACATACTACACTCTATTTATGGAGCATTTGAAGCATTTTCTTTATAAATCACCAAAATGGGATTTCCTGTATTTTCTAGATCTACCAGAATTTCAGTTTTAATTGTTCGCAGTGATAATCATGCAGGTTTTCATAAAAAAATGACATACGAAAGAAACTGTTATTTTCCATGACACAGTCGCGATACTTTACTATACGCAATTACAGTACTTTTACTTCTTGATGCGTAAGAAGGTTTGTTGAAACCAGATATTCATGGTGTCTGATGTCTGGCATATTGTTCTTGAGTGTTGTCGGGTTTGAAGATCGCCAACATGAGAACGCGACAGAACGACAAAAAGGGAGACGTATGTCATTATTTTCGTATTGGCGCCCGTTTTGTCGTTCTGGCGGGTATATTTGTCGTTCTTTCGTGTAAACGTGTTGGCAACCGTTTTTTTTTTAATCCGCCAACACGCAAGAACGATATGGCAAACATCATCCACCATAGATATTCGATAAATGAGCCGTCTCGTGCAATAGGGTTCTTTTGCAATTTGCGCTACGAAGTCACTCAAGGTTTGTTGGTCGTATAGTATTCGCGGACATGATAACTCCTGAACAGACTGCGCGAATGCAACTTCAAAGTGTGATAATATCAACCATCAGCAATTAACGGAGTGGTAGTATTGAACACTATATAAAGTTTCTTACTGCACTTGACATACTTGATACAGTATAGAAATAAATAAGAAAGTAAAAAACATTACGAAATGTCATATGTAAATGCACCGTTTATTTTTACATGCTCATACACACAAACACATGCTTTTACCGTTATTGTCGATAGATACATTGTTGATACATATGGACGGAAACTGATTCATATCACAATAACATAGAACGATACATTAATATAGTATAATTATTGAGTATATCTAAAATAAAATCAATATGAAAACTGAGATTCAAAGGGCATTTACCGGTAAGCCAGTTAAATACCAATTATCGATCACAGTTAAATGCTCGTTTTCTACAATTAATACACATTAATAAAATAGGCATTCATTCGATTGATTAAGCAAAATTAATAAAAATAAATATATAAGTTAACTATTATTACATAATAGCGCACGTTTTCGATTTCGGGACGACGGTTTGCTCGCTGCGTGCCGCTCTCGCCTCCGCATCTTTGAGACGCTCCTTGGTCGCGTCGAGCTCGCCCTGAAGCTCGTGTATAGTGCGGTCCTTCTGCTCCTGGTCGTCTGAAAGCCTGATCAACTTCTCCTGAAGCGCCTTGATGTTCTCGTCGCCGCCCTGAGTATCCTTCAGCGTCTGCACCTCGCTTTCAAGCCGACCAATTTTGTCTTTTTGATCGAAGTTCACGGCCTTGTAGGACTCGATCTCGGCGTTGAGGAGAACGTAACTGCCCTCCATATCGTCGTACTTCTCCTTCATGTCTTCGTAGTGCTTCTGTAGCCGCCCGTTATCCTCCGTCAGCTTCTGCAAGATATACATGCACACATCGTGATACATCGACTATCTCCGGAATCCTCCGATTGATTTATGCAATAAATCGTCTGCTGATCTAGAGATATACATGCACGTGAGGGCTCTCAGTTATGTAGTGATGCTCCATTTGTCATTGTCGGCTAAGGTACTAACTTAACGTACACCGGGTACTCTTAAGTATACAACAATGTACCCCGGGTACGGAAAATACGCTCATTGGCACCCGGTCATACTCCGGTGTACTTTTTAGTATATTTTTGGTACCCCGGTTCTTTTACGTAGTACTTGAGCCGGCAATGACCATTCAAACTGTAGTGATATAGATCTACTCGAATTGTGCGTTCCAACCTTTCATATCTATTTTCAAAACTCAATTTAGTGCAGATCTAAACCAAATTCGACTAAGTGCTTGGTGATCCTTCATTATAACCCCACAATTTAACATTTCTTTTTTAATTATGAAAAAAAAATCTATTTTGGCATTTAATGTACACTTCATGCACATATTTTTCGTCTGTCTTTCAGTCTTTCCGTACACAAAACGCATGCGCCGCATACAAAAAACGCATGCGCCACATCACGTATACAAAACGCATGCGTCACGTATACAAAACGCATGCGTCACGTATACACAACGTATGCGCCACGTATACGAAACGCATGCGCCGCGTATACAAAGCGCATGCGCCACGTACACAAAACGCATGCGCCACGTATACAAAGCGCCATATACAAAGAAGGTGGCGCCACGTACCCTGTAAGCGTCCCTCTCGACCTCCTGGTTGCTGAGCGCCGAGGCGAGCTTGGCCTGGAGCGCCTCGTTCTCCGCGATCTGACGTTCATACTCCTCCTTGTTCAGCGAGGACCCTGTGGGCAAGAAACATCATTGAGTTCTTGATGAAATGTGAGGTTTTATTTTTCTGTGTTAATAGATTGCGTTACCAATTTTTTACCGATCTTTGAGTACTTGGTGAAATGTGATTTTTAGCTCGGCTGTTTTTGAAGAAAACCCGAGGTATTGTCATAGCCGGCTCGTCCGCAGTCCGCGTCGTACGGGCGTCCGAAAACGTTGACATTGTGCAATTACTTTTGCATTATTGATGATAGCAACTTGATATTTGGCATGCATGTGTATCTCATGGAGCTGCACATTTTGAGTGGTGAAAGGTCAAGGTCAAGGTCATCCTTCAAGGTCAAAGGTCATTTTTTATTATTATTCAAAACTGCACCCACAGCCGAGCGTTGGCATCCGCTCGACGGCGCTCTTGTTTCTCTTAGTATGTTAAAAGATAGCGTTACCAATTGTTTAACGATCTTTGAGTACTTGATGAAATGTGAGGTTTTGTCTTAGTATGTTAATAGAGTGTGTTACAGATTCATCAACCGATCTATTTACTACTAAGGAAGAATGTTTCACATCGAAACCAACATTATATTGAGGATTTTTGTTCTCTGCCATGTAAGATCGTATAATCATGCGAGTATTTGTTATGATCAAATGTTAGGTTTTGCATAAGTATGCGAATAGATTGCGTTACCAATTCGTCAACGATCTATTAACTACGAAGGAAGAATATAAACCAACATTATATTGAGGATTTTAGTTCACTGCCATGTAAATCGTATAACCATTGCATTGGTGGTCATATAAAAAATGTGCTAGTATTTGATATGATCAAATATGAAACGTGATTTGATCGTTTCCTATTATCAACGGAGTCTAACCTCAATATTTTACCGAAAAGTATCGTGGTTAGATTTTTCATGTACACAACGCAATGAGATATTAATATGTGATTTGAACGTGTTGAAAGAAACACGAATTAAAAATTGTATACATAAATATGCAGTACACTACATAACAAACATTTCATGAGGTGGATACGCGACTAACAACTGAGAAAACAATCACATTTATGTCGCGTTCTGAGAAAACTTGGCATTTGCGTAAAGTGTCGTCTCAGATTAGCCTGTGAAGTCCGCACAGGCTAATCAGGGACGACCCTTTCCGCCTTAACTGGATTTTCGCTAAGAAGAGACATCATTTAAACGAAAAATTCCATAAAAGCGGAAATTGTCGTCCCTGATTAGCCTATGCGAACTGCACAGGCTAATCTGGGATGACAATTTACGCACAAGCATTATGACCAGTTTTATCAGAACACGACACATTTAATAAACAAATAAAACAAACCTTTGTTTTCCATTTAATTATTTAGACACGTGAATTTAAACCTTTATTCAAAAGCAGCATACCAGTATACGCCGAATAACTTTTCTTAAAGATACCGGTACTTCTGGTTTGATGGTGTGAACACGTTCCACATAGAAATTATATGTGTATGCAATACATGTATCCCGGAAAGCAACCTTTTGGGAAATCACACTAATCTGCTGGTACAAATAAAGCCGACCCATTTATAATCCTTTCAAAATCACACACAATCACCAACCGTTATTATATAAAGTAAGCTATCATTGGTTGATATAATGGACCAGCGTTGTTTGTACCGAGGGATTAGTGTTTTTTTCTAAACTCGTGCGAATTCCGGGATCAGTCTATTACTGACCCATTTTAAATCTGAAGTAAGGCGTAATATTCTGAACATAATATCAAGAAAGATTCACGTGTACAAAGCATTCAGAATAATAACACAGTTTGAATATATTAATAATTTTTTATGTCTCATGGATTTAACGAGTTCGTGAAAACGTACACTTAAATAGTTTGATTAACTTTATATTGTGCCACCGTTTTCTTTTTGCCGTGTACAAAAGTTTGCTTCTTTACAAACTAAAATAATATGTTTTTTTTTAATTCGAATACAACAAGCACAACTTAACGTGTTGTTGTTTTTTGTTCGCGTTTCATTCGCTAGCAATTAACGTTAGACGGCAAAACAAATCAACTCACATAATTCTTCAACAAGTCCCATTCTATAAAGTTATTGCACGTAAAACATGGCGGTATAAACATAACAATCTTATAATAGCAGCGTAAACTCAGTTCAGTTAATTGAGTATTTTGGACGTGGATCATTAACAAATAACACGAAACAATGGATAAAACGGTATCTGATAATATAATGTTATCCGTACATCAAAGTGCTCATAACAATCAATAAAGCGTCTGGACCGCGTTTGTTCATAAGCGTCTTAACAATTCCTTAAAAAGAGGGATATCGTAGCGGGAAATTAAAATGGAATATATTGTCCCACATCAAATTAAAAACAGCATTTTGTATCACGTTCAATCTATGTTACCAGACCACATCTAGCGTTGAAATTGTGGCTACCGTATTGATATAAGGAACACTGATTTTTATGGGTTAACTTTAATTTACGAAATTATTTACGAAATATTCGTTGACTTTGAGTGTTTATGGGGCTTTAATACAATTTAATGCTACAATATAAAGTTGTGCTATTGAGTAGGGTCGATGTGATAGTTAACCGATAAACTATCGGTAAGTTGTGATTCTAAACATTGTTGTACTTTACGTATAAAACACTCTTGAACTAACAGCATCGATTCGAATAAAGCATTGCATCCTTAGTCTACACAATGTTGGTTAATGAACTGGCAAAAAGAAGGAAACAAACGTGTATTTCGCCGGTAAGAACATCCAATATAATGACTCTACAGTCCCTGTTTTCAAATATAGGTCTATATGAAATGATAATCTATATGAGCCGGGTTCTGCGAAGAAGGGGCTTAATGCATGTGCGTTAAGTTCGTCCCACATTAGCCTGTGCAGTCCGCACAGATTAATCAGGGACGACACTCTCCGTCTATACTGGATTTTCGCCAAGAAGATACTTCCTTTAAACGAAAAATACTTTACAAGCGGAAAGAATCGTCCCTGGTTATACTTTGCATACTGCACCGTCCAATCTTGGTCGACACTTTACGCATATGCATTACACCCCGTATTCCCAGAACGTGGCTCATATCTGTTATGTAAAAACCAAACCAACCTGGTTCCTGTGGAGCAGGCGGCTCACAAGCCACAACAGTTGGTTCCGCGGGTGGATCAGCCTCTTTGTTTTCACTTGGTAGTTCTGCAAAGCATTGCACGACTTCTGGTGCTGGTGCTTCTGGTTCCGTAGGAGCTTCTACGGTTTCCGTGGTAGCGCCATCTTGTACTGTGACGTCATTTCCTTCGGCAGGTGGCGTCTGCTCAGCTGGCTCTGACATTGCAGGTGTTTCGGTGGTTTCGTCTGTTTTTGGAGTTTCTACATCATCTGAAATTGTTATCATATACATATTTAACTAACATTATAAACTCAGATAAAAAATACAGGCAAAGACATGCAAAAAGATGTAAGAATTAATTATATATAATTATAACAGTAGTACAAACTCCCAAAACCCAGGTGAAAATATATGTCTATAATTTTAGGATTTTCTTAAGATAATATGAAAAAAATATACCATAAATATATACCCTGAAATGACCTCCGAATAGACGTCCAACAATACCGTACTCGATATAAATATGTTAAGAACACATTGACATTGAAACGTTTCGATAATACGTTTGCTGAGTATATAAATTATACCAGGGCGTTAACTTGTCGGATGTCTCGTGTCACTAAGGAGACACTGGAAACAAAATAAACACTGTTGCCTCATTTACAACACTTTGGTCGTGAGGTTGTAATGTTTATAGCAGGACCAATCACTTCAACTTAAATTGGGAGTACGGTTTCCGATATCAAGCATGTCCAAAGATCGGGTGTTTATAGCGCCTATATCTTTATGCTGATTAGAATGAATGATAAAGACATAGGGTGGTCTGCATACGAGAGTCCAGGGCACGACGCTTAAATTTGCAACGGTTTTCTGGAATGATACACACACAGCGGTCGTCATACGAGAGTCCAGTATTACCAACAGTTTCAAGATGCGTCGATCAAAAACGTCGTGCAACCTTTGCAGTAACGCTCATGAGTAGACAATTTTTCCGACAAACACACACGGAAAACTCAAAATTTAGATTAAGTATTATTTTAATGTTTAAACAGAGGACACCAGCGTTAAAGTCAGTGTATAAATCTACCCTTCTTAGAATGCTTTGCATAAGTCTTATGTCTATTTGTATGATGTCAAGTGTATTCAGTAAGTCAGGTCTTGTAATCCTTACCGATGTTACTCCATTACTTATAAATTTGGTTGATATTAAGATTCTCACTACATTTTCATGTTCAACTGACGATGTTTGGATATTCATGTTGCTTAATCGCTGTGTCTAATACAGCATCATTTTGTATGTGGAATCTTCGCTCAACAATAAGAAAATTATAAATTCGTCAATCAGTGAACAAGTCCCTGTAGTTTTTCAACATTATGATATTTAAATGTTTTCATCCTCTTCTTATTTAAGCAAAGTATCCCCTTCGATTACATGCTATAGTGGACTGGACTGAAACGTCGGTTTATGAGCAGGTATCGCACACCGGGCACTTGAATGTCATAAACTGAAACACTCTGGATCAGGAAACGATTACATCAACATTTGTATCTTCCGGAATTCCGGAGATAGTCGATGCATCACGATTTAACCGAAAGCAGCACACTTATGGACGTGAGAAACCGGTGCCTCGTGAATCTCCGTGTGAATCATTGGTCAGCAACGTGTCAGAGCATGAGTTCAACCGTCAGTTTAAACGTTGGTGTCATTAAAGAAAGGCCATGCATGCATTGAGACCCACGGTAATGCTATGGACAAAATAGCGCTTTGTTTACATTACATTGGACATTAATTAAGACGGAACATTATGTATCATGCATAAAGTAAACTGTATATGAACATGAAAGCATGCTAGTGTAGATGAACATCGGAAGATATAGATGGTGTGTTATAACTTATAATTTCGTGCTCATACCTTAATCGACAACCACGGAAACTTAACACGAAAACATTTTCAGTCCAACTTCCAAAATATTTTTTTTCCAAAAAAAAATAAACGAATTTAACTGAAAAAATTAACAATAAAAGACTATAAAAGCGTATGCATGTGCAGTACTTTATTATGATAAATAGATGCACGCATGTAACAAGTGATTGGAGTCGTACAAACTTGTCGTCGTGTTTATCTCAATGCTGATAGTAATTCTGCTTTTGGTTCTGAAATATTCAATGCATTTACAAGTCTATCTGTGTATATTTACCCTGATACGTTTATAAACTGTAATCACGCCGTGGGGTCTGGAGTTGTAAACGATTTTGGTATTATCTGAACGTACTTTGGTGTGAAAACAACCATTCTAAGTGCTTGCTTTGCCATTTTCCAAAAAGAATACTATTCACATAATGTATACTCATATTTCAAATAACCGGATCTACATGTTACCCCTTTTAGCGCTGGAACCGAATTTTAAAGGCCTTTGCAAACAGTTTGGATCCAGATGAGACGCCACAAAACGTGGCGTCTCATCAGGATCCAAACTGTTTGCTATTCTGCTAGTATTCTTTGAAAAAACAATCGAAGAAAATGCTGATTTTAGAAATTAAGCAGACGACATTTTAGCAGACGAAAAATATCCCAGCATGCAAAGGGTTAACAACTGTAACTGCCAGTGTTTAATAATCGTCTTTACATAAATCTGTTATCACAATAGTATACATAAATCTTCGCGTTTTCTACTGGAGAATTAAATAGTGTTCGATGTGTATATAAGGCCTTTGAGCGTACAGATAATGAAATGTACGTTAATCTCTTTCTACCAATATTGACAATCGATTATAAAATCAGACCATGGAAAGGATAAACGTGATTTAACAATCTGCCCGTTGCGTACGTACTGTACGTAAAAACTGCATTGACAAGTTAATTATCAAGGTAAAAATAACTTTAAGGGGCCGTCCAACAGATAAAGCGTCGTTCGACGCGAAACGATATTTTGGGAAACTACGAGGATTGCTTATATAGCTTAAAAAAATACATCCTCGTTAAACATGAGCGTGGATGGTCGAGTGGTCTAGACGGGTAGCTTTTTACTCCAGGACTCCAGGAAACCAGGGGTCAGTGGTTCGAGCCCTGTTGAGGGCTACTTTTTTTCCTTTTTTTAAATTGTTTTATTGTTTTTTACTGGAGAATTTTAGTTCAAATGTTTAAATTTATCAATATGAAGCATTTAAAGCATTTAATGACAAGCTTCAATACATGGCAAAATCTGTTGGACGGCCCCTTTAAATTTCAACACATGTGTGGGACGGTTCCCGTTTGCTCTAGTAATCTATGTATCGACAGCAAAAAAAACAAAAAATATCCACGAATGATTATCGTTAAGCAATGGATACCGATATTAAAGCCATAACATTTTTTTCGATCTATGAGCCATAATTAATAAAGCTCACTAAAAAGACTGCAACATCTAACTCTATTAACCATTAGTCTGACTGTAAAATATGTTTAAAACATTAATGAGTACATCAGTGTGGATCGTTTATTTATTTTCAAATACATGGCAGTAGACAAGATACGTGTATTCACGTCATGCCTGCTTACAAATGGGCTTTGATGTGTGTCAGTTACATACATTGTATTCTTTTGTTTTATTGAACGCATCCGGGAAGAAATACGTGCCTATCAACAAAAGCACGTTCATGTTTCAACGTAATGAAGCCTTCCTGCCATTATTGCGTATATGTAGAATCGCAAATTTGTACAGTTGATATGTAATACATCGTATGACCCACACTATAAACATAATTTACTATTCATTACTTGGATATATTAGTTTTCAATAAGCAGAACATAAACGTATACATGTATGCAATTTATGTGTAAACGATTTGAATAGTATATTTTTCAATACAATACCTATCAATTTTATTTAAAATGATTTACTTACTAAATGTATAATATCGTTTACACACATATCATTACTGTGTTTACGAAATTACGAATAAGAAAACGAATCAGAAACAATTATTTATAAAAGCTTATGTGTTTACTGTAATAAGATAATCACAAATGCTAAAATCAACTTACATGTTCCATTATAGATTTTCTATCCGTGTTGCTGACTTAAATATCATTATCTGAAATGACCATTTCTGCATTTACGACTTCAAATTTGTGCTTAATTTAGCCAATCAAGAAATTTGTCACACTTAATAATCCCTTGACCTCGCGTTGAATTGATTTATCCCCCAGAAAATGTTTGTAATACACACCGCTATCGTACCCATAAACTGTAAACCTTCAGTATGTCAATATTTTTCTAACAATCAAAGTCCCTTGCGAAATAACCATTCCTCAAAATATTGTATTAGAAAGGCAATAAAAGTAATTGCCATTCAATTGCAGGTTTGCCAAACGTCGTAAATATTTCTCGTATCTCGCCACGTTTCGAGTATAAGTAAAGAAAATCGAATACAATTTCAATAATGCAGTATTAAAGCGATTATACCAGGACATCAAACGATTAACCTTGCAAATTTAAACGCGAACACGTTATCACATGTGTGTATTGATATTAAATGAATGCAAATAAATCAGTCGGAAAAAATTGATCTGCATACAAATGGTTTTACATAAAAAAATATTAATTCGCTATCTTTTACTTAAGCGTTCAATTTCTGTATAATTGTGTCATTCTTCACTATTTACCATAATACTCCTATTACGGTGGGGAATGATTGATTATTGATGACTCAGTTCAAAACGAAAACTTTCGCGTGTATTAGATATTAGAACATCATAAAGGTTTGCTTAAGCCCAAGTCTCACTATTGCCTGTGTAGCCCCGGTTCATCCCGGTTTGATAGAGCCGGTCGACCGGCGACTACCGTGATGATCGATGGTTATATTTTTTTTGCGCGGTCACATATATTCCCGGTGCTGCCCTGGTACTGCCCCGGTTTACATCCCGGCCAGCCCCGGTAGAGCTACGGTTTATCCCGGTGACGCCCCGGTGAGTCCCGGTCGTAGCCGGTAGTGCCCCGGTCGAGTCCCGGTCGTAGCCGGTAGCGTCCCGGTGGAGCCCCGGTGAAAGCCGGTGGCGTCCCGGCAGAGCCCCGGTGACATAACAAGCCGGTGGAGCCCCGGTTCATCCCGGAGGTATTAAACATTTTAATAGTTTTCCGGTGGAGCCCCGGTTGTCCCCGGTTCATCCCGGACGTCCCCGGTGGAGCCCCGGTTCATCCCGGTAGACCCCGGATCACTCACCGGGGCTCCACCGGCATCAAAAAATGTGATAGTGAGACTGGGCCTTTAAAACACTATCTCGGATATGTAAAATATATAAGGACATAGTTTTGCCTTTATCTACCGGTATGGTGACCAGATGTGACGGGAAATGTTCACCACGACTGTGCCAATCAATTATTTTGGTCTCTGGCCATGTGCAATCTATAAAGCCAGTGAGAAGTTGCACCAGGATATGAGCCTCGCTCTATGAAAAGGGGGTTTAATTCATGTGCGTAAAGTGTCGTCCCAGATTAGCCTGTGCAGTTCGCACAGGCTAATCAGGGACGACACTTTCCGCGTTCATGGTATTTTTTGTTTCAAAGAAGTCACATTTTGGCGAAAATCCAGTTTAGGCGGAAAGGGTCGTCCCTGATTAGCCTGTGCGAACTGCACAGTCTAATCTGGGACGACACTTAACGCACACGCATTACACCCCCTTTTCACAGAGCGAGGATCATATCTCTTAAAGTTGCCGCTTGCTAGGAGTGGCCGATGTGGGCAGCAGTTTCCAATTAGCGGATCGGAAATTAAATATTGCAAATTGATGTGCGATTCAATTGTCTGAGCCAATTGTTTCTGTACATAGGTATTCGATGTATGACGCCGAATTTGCATGTTTCGATATACATGTATACACTGCATTTCTCTCCGTTAGCATCTCTCGATACCGATATTATAATTGCATGAATACCTATCAAATAACCAACTCCCAAACATCAACACAGCCATTTATTTGGTTTGTAAAGTATATGTTTTTTTCTACATTTCGTTGTTTTCAGATCACGTGGCTACGACAAACACAATCGTATAGTATAGTTTACAGACACCTGTAATCTTGTCTCGTGTGCTTTGCTGTGTGCAATATTTTTATATGAGGTATGCGTTCATATGTGGCACATTGCATGTACTTCGTATGTGACATGTTAAATATGTTCGGCTGAGGACGAATGTCTTTAATTAACAACACGATATAAAATAGAATATCATGAAATCAGTTGTTCACTTTACCATCACTGCGTCAGTCTCTTTAATTCACGAATCACTGAGTTCCAAATCAATGAGAAACCGCAGTTGCCTAGCTCTGGGAGACATGGTCTATTGAATAGCTGTCATTGGTCATGCATGTTAACAGCTGGTATACATGTTTATTTACGAGCCCTCTATTGGTGTAGTATAATGATGTTATGCATAATGTTAACATTGCTGTAATTAATAGGTAAATCTAACTTAATGTATGTCAAATTTAAATTAAATCAAAAGTTTGGCTGCCTTCTAAATAAATGAAATAATACTTTACTTGAACGCGTCAGTGAATACTGAATGAGAATTATGGACATTTTTAATAAAATGAATACATTTGTAAAGGTTTATATTCTTATATTCGTGAATATGTATAACAAAGACAATTTCAATTGCATACATGTGTTAAATTCAGACGCGTATACAGGATTTGGGGTCAGTAAGGCGGATTATTATTCAACAGCTACCAACTGTTAATAAACTAACCATTGCAAAATCACGTGATAGCAAGACATCGGTACATAGCCACAAACTCACAAGGAATTGTTTGTTTAAACAAAGTCGTTAGATTAAAGAAATGGACTAAAAACTAACTTAAATTGACTTCACAAATCCATCATATAAAGTTTTCATTCAATTACGAGTAGGTAAGCGTGATTGATGAAAAAAGTTGAACTTCGGCAAGTTTCTTAATCCGCATATGCAATTGTAGTTTTAGTCTCTAGAAAGGTTAAATGGTCAAATAAAGCAAAAAGTATTTAAAAGAGATTTAAATGTCTAGTACACTTGTAAACTTAAGTTGTTAAAGATCTTTTGTCACCTACATAAAAACTTTTTAAATGTTATGCAAGCCTTTTAAAATACTAAATATTGCCCTTCATATGTCTTGTTTATAAACAGTGATTTTTTTTTTACTTTTCTATCGATTTTCACGATTTCAACACTTTTCATGAAGAGATGCTTGATTTTGTTCAAACTGTACCATTGTTTGATTGGAGTTTAGGTTTATTTAACGACTCTCACACTTGAAATGTCTGATAGACCCAATATTGTATTGACCCCAATAATGAGATTTATCCATGCAAATATCACACCAGTGACTTATATTTTCTTTTCCATGAAACAAGTACACCCCATGTAAACACACAACAAAACATGAAAAAAATAACTAATCCGATTCCAGTTATTTTCATAAAATTCGAAAGTTTATTTAACCATAATGCTTTTTTATGTATTTGTTTAATCTTGGTTAAATATTGAAAGTTTCTTATTCTAGCGGTACCTTGCTTGTTACTTTTACTGAACTGATGATAAACGTTTTGGTTACATGTGCGCAAATACAATCTTGTTTAATCAACTGTGTAAAATATTCTTAACATTCAAGTACTCACCCTTTTTATCATCGTCTTTCTTGCTTTTCTTCGAGGATGCAGACGATGATCGTGATGACGATTTAGACGATGCTGGTGTATAATTCGGCTCCTGTTCGTCATCGGCGTCGTTAGCTTCTTCCGTTTTTGCAGCCTCTGCTTTTTTGTCGTCTGTCACACCTTCCTTTGGAGTCTCCGCGTCTCCGCCTGCCTGTTCTGCAAGTTTACTTTCGTCCGTTTCCTTCGATATATCAGTTGGTTCTTCGACACCAGGCTTTTCCTCGCCATTTAGTTTTTCGTCGTCTGTTTTCGCCGGCACATCCGGTGCGGTTACCTCAATTTGAACCTCAGACTTCTCTTCGTCTGTTTTGAAAACATCCGTTTGTTGCTCATCCATTTTTTGTTCTTAGCGTAATTTCAGATAAGTCTTGCTTTAAGAAAATCTTCTAGTAATTAAAATATAGAATGTATATTACGCGATTCACTTTCAACTAAAGTACTATTTAATGCATGAAAAAAATGTAGAAGATCAACGCAAAAAAAATGTAAATGTGGTTGTTCAGTTTACCCGTATCCACCAACAGCAGACGGGTTCCTTAGCATATAAAAGCCGATTAACAGATTGTGATTAAATAAAGTGAATTAACCTCGGATGAACTGGATTATATAAACGAATCATAGTCTTACACAATGCATGTACCGGTATTAAATGGTCGATTAATACTAGAACATGCGTCATGTGACTTGTTTTTTAAAATTCTGAAACCTAGAGATTCTATCCGATTTCTTGCATGCAAATTTACGGCGGCAAAGAGGAGACATACACTCCTCTAAGCTAACTCAGTCCCGCGAGTAAGTAAGTCGTTCCCTTGAGTTAGTATGTCGTGGGAACGAGATGAAAAAAGAGTTGTCCTTCCTGAAAATACCTTACGATCAACTCGTTTCTGTTGATCATGATGATCATGGGTAAAAGTTATATTTATAAAAAAAAAACTTTTGATTGGCTGACTTACTCGCGGGAACGAGTTAGCTTAGTCCTTCCCTCGAGATAGCTTAAAGAATACCCTCTTTTGTTTAATGCACCCCTCCTTTATTTATTGCAGCGCTTTTTCACATTGCAATCCTCTTTTGTTTAGTTTTGCACCCCTCTTTTTTTCTATCTAGTTCCATCGACTAAGTAAGTAAGTCGTTCCCTCGAGTAAGTATGTCGTAGAATAAATAAAGAGTGCCATTTTAAAAAAAGAGAAGTGAAAGTCACCTCTATGCCACCGTACAAATCTGCTAAAATCTTACCACAAACCACAGCTCAAAGTCTACCAGCAATTCCATAGGACTTCAATGTACATGTAGATTTACCAAAATTTTACTACGATCGTCATTAATTTTGTCTATAATTTGATCAGAAAAAATCATCTCGTAATAAAGAGTTGCAAACAAAGTTCATATTAAAAATTAAGCAAGACAAGACACTTGTCTCTTGTAACTTTTTTTTTTTAATCTATCATCTGATTTGTTAAATATCATTTCAGGCGCGTCAACAGTTTGCTGTGTTACCAGTCATTTTACGACAATAATTACAAGGTAACGGTTATTTGTAGTTCGTAACAAATCAGCATTAATTAATATGTCCCTAACATAAAGGACAGGTCAACGATCTAAGCAAAAAAATATAATTATTGAAGCTCACTTATCAATGAGGTTGGTGCTTAGAGATTCTATTTCTTCAAACTTGTATCGTGAATGTGACGTAAGACGGGATCCAGAATTTTAAGTAGAGCCTGTGAAAATATTCAGTACCACTGAAAAGTCTGCCAATAAATGGCCGTTGCTCCCTCCAAAATGTTGGCATAGATTTCGGACTGTGAAACATAGATTGAAACGAGAACGAACATATCAAAAAATGGAGTTATATAAACACATTAAATGTACAAAAACGAAACCGATGATTTCGACACTTTATAGCAAGCATCAAAGATGATGAATACCACATCTCCCTCGCTACCAACCTCCGCTCAGAGATTTGAATGGTTCCGAGCATAGTTCGAAATCAAATCCCTGCCTTTATAACCAACCACATGATGATAGCCGAGCCACGTTTTTCTGTTGTTATTTTTTCTCTTTTTTTATTTAGTTTTTTTTTTATTTTATTATTATGAACCTAAACTTATACACTATTTTCAAAATATAAAAGAAAACGATACTGCTTTTCATAATAAAATACTTAAAAAAACTCCTCCCAGATATGGAACGATTTTCTTGTGATGACAGTGGTTATCGTTAGTAGCCGTGTGGAGATAACCGCTGCGTGGAGTTTGGAATACCGCATCTCCCTCGCTACTGGCCTCTACTCCGCCAACTTCAAAAGCGGAAGCAGAAGCGCTCAAAACAGTTGCAGTCCATATTGAACTCACAGTTCACTCTCCTCCAAAAACGTTTTGTTTTTTAAGCGACGCAAAGTCTGTCTTTCCGGCGATCGACACTGCAAGAGACAAACAACCGAACGACCTGTCAACTGAATTGTCCTCCCTATGCAGAACCCACGCGGATGTTCTGAATTGGAAGACCTGCAGCGCACGGCTACCTTTGCCCAGAGAGCCGGCTTGTCCATCAGTGAGTGATCGACAAGAAGAAGAAGATGATGATAATGGATACAAACATTGACGACGACACCGTGACGTGGCCAATGACAAAGCGAATCAATATCGACAGTTTTGAGCGCATGTCTGTCAACTACTGATTTTGCTGTAGTGCTATATGTTCTGTTACCGTGTTTGGTATAATATAGCATTATTAAATCAATATAACTGCTGGATAAACAGTATGAACTTGAATTGTTTTATATTTGACAGACGCCCGGCAATAAGTGCGATTACTGATAATTGTCGAAAATATTGCATCAAAACTTTGAAAAAAGAGAATTGTCCGCATATTTTAATGTATTAACTTACAAAAACAATAACATAAACAAAATCAATCTAATATCAACAATGATTAATTTAAGATTTCAAAAACAAAAAGCTTAGCTTGACATCGCAGGGATTCGCACGAGGGTCCTTTTATGAGCAAAAATGTACACAACAATAATGAATACTGTATTTTGAATGTAAGAAATACATGAATTTTCCAAATTATCGATTATAGCGATAAAGAAAGTTTTCTTTTGCACGAGTGTTATTTCACATGTTTTAAAATAATGCATACGTTTCTGTTTGGAATATATGATATATTTTTGGAAATTGTCATTTGTGATTTTTCTTCTTCCAATAAAGTGCAGGGCTCCTCTGGAGCATCGACGCACTGTGACTGTACACTGTCATTGTGAGGTAACGAAAACAAAAGTGCATGATACAATTTGATAAAAAACTGTGCTTGTGGTATAATGTAGATTGATCAGGAGGCCTGCTTTGAAGCTGCCCAACTACTCGGCTGTTGAGACTGCTGCCGGAAGCTGATTTAACCCTTTGCATGCTGGGAAATTTGTCGTCTGCTAAAATGTTGTCTGCTAAATTTCTAAAATTAGCATTTCTTTGATTTTTTTTCAAAGAATACTATCAGAATAGCAAACAGTTTGGATCCTGATGAGACGCCACGTTCTGTGGCGTCTCATTTGGATCCAAACTGTTTGCAAAGGCCTTCAAAATCCGGTTCCAGCGCTCAAAGGGTTAAAAGTCGGATCGCTTCTGGGAAGAAGGAGTGTCTGTACATGTCTGTTCGGCAGCATGGAACGAGGAAGCACCCATTTCTCCCTCTCTGTAGGGACACAGTAGCCGGATGGAGGAACAGGTTGCCTGGTATTTCAATCAAACAGACCCTCGTCATTTTGCTGCTGATGAAATAATACATCTACTCTGGATTTTTATCACTGATGGCGAGGTCTCCCACATAGTTGTTATTTGCCTTTTTGCATTCCTGTTGGGTTTCTTTTTGGAGTTGCTAATACTTGGTTATATCCTCATGTGTGCTGTTGATTAGAACCTTTATGTAGGCTTTCTTTTTCCTCCTTGAGAGGCGTTTTACCTACCTGTTGATCCAGGATTGGTCGCATGTACTCGGTGCCAATTTTGAAGGTATTTTTTACTCTATGATGGAGATACAGTGGTCCTTATAGGTCTTTCATATGGCGTTTATGTCGGTAGACGTAGTATTTTCATGTGTGAAGGTGGAGGTGAATTCATGTGTGGCAACTCTTATATCCTCAATATTAATTTTGTTCCATAGATGTATCTTACGCTTTGGTAGGCGCTTTCTAAGAGATTGTATTGCTACTTCTAGGAATGCAATGTCGTGGTCACTCACTCTTGGTAGTGGTTTGCTGCGTATTACTAAAGACGGCTTGTTTGTCACGAATAGGTATATTGTGTTTTTGTTTCTTGTTGGAAACAGAAGGTGTAGCAAGTTCTGGTTCATATTGTTGCTGTAATTTAAGGAGACGACAGTTTGGTTTTCCCTATGCTATATCGGGGTGGTTTAAGTCTCACGCGAACCAAATGGTGGAGTTTGGATGCTGGGTGTGTAGGCTGTTCAGAGAATCTCTTATCTCTTGCATGTTTTTAAATCACTGCTTTAAGGCCTGTATACGGTATTCCTTATGGCTACGACAATGAGTTTTTGGTTTCCGCTGCATTCTATACTGGCTGCAATGAGTTCTTTGTTTGACTCGACTTGCAGATCATTTCCCGTTAATTATGCTGTCTTTAGCAGCTATGAGGACTCCGCCCATGTGGATCCTTGTGTCGGTCTCGTCTCGACAGAATATGGTAGCCCGCTGGTATGACCTCTCGGAGTTGACACTATGGAGCCAGGTTTCACTTCCTATAATGATGCCGGGTTTGAGTTCTGAGAGAAGTAGCCAAAATGGCTTTCTTTTGGCCCGAATGCTTTGGAAGTTTACTAACATGACCATAAATGTGGATTGCTGGGGCTGTTAACGCAGGCTATTTTTTTTGTCTACAAGGTGATGAGGTCTATATGTGAACAGAAGGTCCCTCATATAGTTCAGCCCAACCACAAATAATAATATGATCGCCAATTCAAACAATGTATAGGAAAAAATATTTCAAGCCCGACCACATAAGTTGTGTCGGATTGGTCGTGAATTTATTTCTACGACAAGCTCCCTCTGAATTAAGAGTTTCTATGCGCTGGTAAACCAGCTTACTCGGGAAAAAAGTGTGTGGGTCAACTAACTGCCATTAAATGACTGAAGTAATGTTGAGAAAAAAAAACTCACTCGTTGAAAAAAGAATACTCAATAGATAAATACTGGTATTTAACCTTGATGCAAATCGACACGAATAAGATTTTACCCAACAGCCGGTTGTTAAATGTCACGTGACTCATCAATTACTGACATACATTAAACATGGCGGACATATCATAGCGTAGAGCAGTTAACGCGTCCATCCGTAGAGATTTTCTTGAATTTCGCACTGTTTCTGACATATCCTGCGAACATGTCTGACCACGATATCTCAGCACTCTCTCTGGACGAACTGAGGGTGGAAATCGGTAGACTTCACCAGGAATTAACGGAAACCAATCAAGAAAAAATCCGTGCGGCGGAATATGGATTGGCAGTGTTGGAGGAACGAAATAGCCTGGAAGCTCGAATCGAGGAGCTTGAAGCCCATCTCGAGTCGAGCAAAACCGAGTTGGAGCATGCGAAAGAGGTACGGGCTTATTTAAGAATATTTCGAGTGAGTTATGGTCGCATACAGCATCCATGTGAAACAGATGCTAAGCATTCTTTCTGGGGGGTCGTCTCAAAAGTGCTTGTAACTGTCAAGGTGATTAAGATCACAAATGCTCTAGGCATTGTACTGGGAGTGTTGCAACAGTTAGTAATAACAGTGTACATCACTTGAGTACACAAATTGGGAAGTGTTTATGAGATGATTACACGTTTACATGATTACAAGTTTTAATAAAAATTTGTATAAAAAGATAAAATGTTGTTGAAAATGTAATATAAAATTACACATTTTTTTGTAATAATGAAAAAATCATCGAATGTTTTTAATGCCCCCTGTAGGGTGGTTTATAGCAGTCCGTCTGTCCGTCCGGCATTCCATTGTTCTGAAGTTTTTCCTAAACGCTTTCAGATATTGACCTGATATTTGGTGTGTGAGTCTTCCCACATGACTTACAGATGAAGTTTGAGTTTCGTTCTGGTCCATTGATTTTTGGCGAAGTAATGGGCCTTGGACTTAGAAATGTTCTCTATTATAACCATTTCCGGATGTTTTTTACGAACCGCTTTCAGATATTTAGCTGATTTTCGGTATGTGACTGAGTCTACCTACCTGACTTACATCTTCATGAAGTGTGAGTTTCGTTCCGATCCATTGATTTTGCCGAAGTTATGGCCCGTTATGGGCAATGGACTTCTTTCAGATATTATGCTGATTTTCGGTCTGAAGGTTGCATGTAGCCTATTAAACTTAATTTTTAATTCACATTGTTAAAGTGGTACAGAACCCTCTGTTATTGCAGATAACCCAAAATGTAGTCTCTCTCCATTACAGTCTGGTTTTCTATTGATTTCATTGCAAGCATCAGCATTTTTAAAGTAGGCGAAAACTGGTTCGGACCAGAATATGCCATGGTGTGATCTTATTGTTCTTGAGGTGCACATGCTAGCTGGGCCAACCAATATTGAACTCTCTTACGCCTGATATAACTTTTGCTATTAATAATTAACAAACAGCTACAACTGTAATGAACATTAAAATGTGTACCAGTCTCCTTAACAGTCACTAGTCAGGATTGCCCTTGTCTGTGATGGAACTATACAGATAAAAAAAGAAGGAAATAACGTGTTGGGTGGGTCTCGAGCAAACTTAAAGTTTCACAGTTGAATGACCTTAATGTTAAGATGATTTTAGCTGTGAAGAGTTTTTGAAGAATTATGGAACTTTGTTATTCCAATCGATTTTTGTTATTAAAATATAGAATATATAGTCATAAAATTGTGTATTGTCCAAGCATGTGTTGTTGGGGCATCAGTGTTTGTGACACATTTCTAGTTAAGGCCTCACCCAAGCTTTTGTTAAGGTACAGAGGCGTAGACCTATTGTTGGCACTAGGTTGGATTTTTTTTGTCTTAATTAAAAGTGTATTATCTTAATTTCTACATAACTCACAAAGCTAAAACAAGCACAAACAGATACAGTAATAATTGGCCAATTAGGTACATGGGTGTTCTTGAATTGAAAATTCAGGCACAGGTGTACTGTACCCTGATTTGAAAATTCAGGCACAGGGGTACCCCTGATTTGGAAATTCAGGCACAGGGGTGTCACTGTGGTTAAAGGGTTAGGCCCTGGGGATAGGCCTGTAGTTTGGCATTTTCATTGTGTTTACAGTTATGAATATGGTTATAACACAAAATATGTTTACCATGTTTTGGTATTACTTCAGGCCCTAAGTAAACATCAGGTGACTTTTCGAAAACAAAATGAGAGTGGCATTAACATAGAAGATTCAATTATCCAAGAATCAGCTTCAAGAGAGCAAGGATATAAAGAGAACATCACAGAATTGGAAGTTGAACTAAAAAATGTCAAGCAGACCAAAGAACGCTTGGTTTCGGAACATTCCACCATGGCTAGTCTTGTATCAGACTTACAAACGAAGGTTGATCAATTGGAAGATCAGAGGCGCCAGCTGAAGAGTGAGTTGAAAGAATTCAAAGTCCGTGAAAACAGAAACATAAGTGATTATGGTGAGCTGGAAGACGAAAACATTTCTCTTCAGAAACAGGTTTCTGTGCTTAAACAGAGTCAGGTTGAATATGAAGGCTTGAAACATGAGAAAAAAAGACTAGAAGAAGAGTTGGATGATTTACATATGCAGTTGGAGGAAAGTTCAACATTGAAAAAGATAGTAGATAAGAACCTCGAAGAAGCTCTCAATGCCTTGCAAGTTGAAAGAGAACAAAAACATGCATTAAAGAAAGAGTTGGATGCAAAAACAATGCAGGAGTCCATGTTTCATCTGAGCAATTTAGCACAGCTAAGTGGCTTAAGCGAAGGTTTGACTATGAGTTACACAGAAGTTGATCATGATGACGATGACAATCATGATACTGCTGGAATAAAGGCTGATCCTCACAGTGATACAAAACAATTAATGTTTAATTCAAGGAAGTCATCGGGAAAGGTAAATGATATATTGAGTGAAATTCAACACAATGAGGTAAAGAAACTATCAGAGCTTCTGGAACAAAGTGAAGAAGAAAAATTGGAAATGCAAAAGATGTTAGATGAAGCAAAGAGGTTAATTCAAGATACACAGAAAGATCTTATTGATCAACGTGATAGGGTGAATCATTTGAAATCTCAAATAACAGCAGCTCTTGGTGTTAATGGTAGTGTGTCTACGCCTGATACTGATGCAGCTGAGGAGTTTGATAGACTTATTGAGAATGAGTCAGATGATGAGAAGAAAGCACTGTTGCAATTAAAGAAAAATCTGGTATTAAATGAACACAAATATGCCAATGCATTGAAACAAATGGGTGAATTACAATCAGAAATCAGTAAACTAATGGAAAAGAATGCCAATGGAAATTTAAGTTCAGAAGATCCAAATATAACTGCGACATTGAATCAGCTGTTCTCAAAATGCAAACAATATGAAGAAATAATTAAGGACATGGAAAAAGACTTAAAAATTGTCTCTAAAGTTGCTGGTGAGTCACAGTCCTCATTGAATGCTACACAGGATGAAATGTTGAAAGTAACTGAAGAACTAGCTCAGTTGTATCACTTGGTATGTGAAGTAAGTGGAGAAACTCCGAGCCGAGTAATGCTTCAGCATGCTAAAGCTATTGACAAAATCACAAAATCTGATTCTAAACCTGAAATTGAAAACACGGAAAAAGACTCATCACCAGAGTCAGATTCTCACTTGAGGAAAAAGAAGAGAGCTAAACCGAAGAACACATCTGTGGAAGAGTTGGAAAACAGTGTGAAAGCAAATGCCGTCTCTTGTGCAAAACTAAGTGAAACTATTCTTGACCAGACCAAGCATCTGAAAAAATCTGTGGAGCATTTAATGGAAGTTTCCAGAAGAACCACAGATGACAATGAACAGTCCGATGCTCAAGAACTGCAAGAGCAAATTGTAAAACTGAAGGCAATGTTGTCAACCAAGAGAGAACAGATTGCCACCCTTAGAAGTGTTTTGAAAGCCAACAAGTCAACTGCTGAATTTGCTCTAGCAAACCTGAAACAGAAGTATGAAAATGAAAAGGTCATTGTCACAGAGACGATGATGAAGTTAAGAAATGAACTCAAAGCACTGAAGGAGGATGCAGCAACATTTGCCTCTCTGCGGGCAATGTTTGCACAGCGTTGTGACGAGTATGTGACTCAGTTGGACGAATATCAGCGCCAGTTGGCTGCTGCTGAGGAGGAAAAGAAGACTCTGAACTCTCTCCTAAGAATGGCTATTCAGCAAAAGCTTGCTCTGACTCAGCGTCTGGAAGACTTGGAGTTCGATCGAGAGCGACGAACCATGAGGCGGCCACCTGGTGGTGGTAGTGGTGGTGGTGCACGTAACAAGTCCGGGGCTTCAAAAGTAAGTCACTACAATGTCGATGAACAGTCATATAGTGGGCGCTATGGGGGAGGCAGACACCAAAACTATCAAAACCATCATAGCCAAAACCATTCAAACCGAAGAGATTATTAGACCCTGATTCCTTCATCATTGAGACAGCTGATCTTTCTTTTATGGGTAAGTGAGATATATTCAAACTGCTTCTTCCCTGAAATGGTACATTTGTATCAGCCTATATCCACAAGAGATCTCTTCATAGCTAGCAGAGGGTTTGTCTGCATTGCCAGCACCTTTCTTCTGTAACCATCATTTCATTGGGTGGGTCACTTCTCTCACTGCTTCCAACACCAGGCCTTTTCCTGGCTATTTTGGGAAAACATGAAATTTCAGGATTGGGAATTATTTCGCGTGAAAAGTCCACTTACTTGGGAAAATGTATTCCATATAAATCTTTTTTATAATTCAAATAAGAAGAAAAAAATCATATAAATTATAGTTAAATACTTTGTAAGATGTTATTTGAATTGAGTTAAAAATATTCATTAGACACTATTAGACACTGATTTCTAAAAAAAAAAAATGGAAATTGGGCTTTTTTTTTAAATTGGGATTATTTTTGTTTAAATTGGGATTTTTTTTTAAATTTTGCTTTGGGAATGGGTTCATTTAACGGACCTGTAGATACACCAGAAAAGGCCTGAGCACACCACCATCTAACCTACCTCACTCAGAGTGGCCCGTTTTCCTTGCATGCTCTAGTGTACATGTAGATAGATAGCAGTTGCTGCTCAAATGTTGGTATGGGCTAACAAGTTAACCAGGTATGTATCACACTTATTTTTTACTTCTTAAACTTTTTTAAATACATAAACTAACCTGTATTGAAATTGACACTGGGTGAAGAGCTTTAGGCACTTGTTACATGTATTTTCAAAATTGGTGCTACATGTACATGTAGGTAAATCTTCATTGCAGTTATCAAAACATGTTATATTGGTAATTGATTTTGTTGAATGGACCATCATTCTGATATTTGTGTTTCAGCTTATAGCTTTTAAAGTCTGTCCACGTTGTTATATATTAGCAACACTTGATTTCATCATTACATGGATATGATAAATGTATACAAAAGAGATTAGTGCTGGACATTAAAATTTATGGTGAAAAATTGGCTTAAAAATAAAGCCTGTTACATCCTTTCACATGGGGTCCTTTATCCTTTATATCGGTTTAGTATATCAAGCAGACATATGTTTTATATACATTTTTATGCCCCCGAAGGTGGGCATATAGTGATCGCACTGTCCATCTGTCCTTCTGAAATTCCGTCACACTTTGTGTTTAGGTTTCGAAAAATGTTCATAACTTCTATGTCGCTTCAGATGTAACCTTCATATTTGGTATGCATGTGTATCTCATGGAGCTGCACATTTTGAGTGGTGAAAGGTCAAGGTCATCTTTCAAGGTCAAAGGTCTTCTTTTTTTAATTCAAAGCGGTGCAGTAGGGGGCATTGTGTTTCTGACAAACACATCTCTTGTTACAAGTTTGTACTTGTCAAAGACATTGAATAATTCTGATTAGCAGTCTGATTTTTAACACCACGGGCATAATGTAGTTTGAGCTAAGTTGCAATTACCAAAATTCCTTGAACTTAGCTCATTTTAAAATATTTTTAAATATGTAATAAACTAATGTGTTTTTAAACCATAATGTTCCAATGATTTGTGAAGTAATGACCTAGTGATTTGTCATTTTCGGCTCGGATACTACTTAAAAGTACCCAGGGTACGCTTAAGTATACTACAATGTACCCCGGGTAGGGGAAAAATGTACCCAGCAAATATTAGACTGTACCTGAGTTTTATTCGCGCCCAAAATTTGATGTTGTAAAAAATTACGAAACAAAATTCTCTTTGAACAAAACCTGTCTTGACATGCTTTTTATGTCCCTCAGTCTATACTGGGGGACATATTGTTTTTGCCCTGTCTGTTGGTTTGTTGGTTTGTTTGCACAAACTTTAACATTTGCCATAACTTTTGCAATATTGAAGAAAGCAACTTGATATTTGGCATCCATGTGTATCTCATGGTGCTGCACATTTTGAGTGGTGAAAGGTCAAGGTCATCCTTCAAGGTCAAAGGTCAAATATATGGGTCAAAATCGCTCAAAAGGGGACATAGTGTTTCACAAACACATCACTTGTTTGAGTAGAAGTTTTAATAATATGGATGCTTTTTTTTATAGAATATTGACATAAATATGAACATTAGTAATTTGAACAAATTAGCCGACAACGACCAATTTTGCTTTAGTATTCCAGGATACGTTTTAGTATATTTTCTGTACCTGGGCAGGGATCGACAAATCCACTCGCCCGCTCGTAATTACGGGTAGAAATCGGCTCCAGACGAGTGAATATTCCGGCAGCGCTTGTCCTGCAGGGCGAGTGGCATTTCTGGCCGAAAAGATTACAATTTCAAGTTTTAAAACATTTTTGCCAAACAAAACAACGTTTAATCGGCGATTAAAAATTAACCGGATGTTGATTATTGCACACTGCCCTAAAATTAGTCATGTTCCCGTTACGCGCCGATACCGGTATGTTCCGTGAATGTATCCTATACTATAATACAGTACGGTATACGGTCTTTTGATACTGCTAAATAATTCGTCTAAATTCTTCACATCTTTAGATTTAAAGAGCGGATTTTGGCAAGTTTTAATGGACGAAAAAGACAAAGAGAAAACTGCCTTTTGTACACACAGAAGCTTGTTTGAGTATAACAAAATGCCTTTCGGACTCACCAATGCTCCTAAAGTGTAATCATAATGATCGTGACCATGAGGACAAAATGAAAAACAAACAATTTAAAAGTGTGTTGAAACAGTTTATAAAATTTATTGAAGTTCATGAGTTAACACTAGCAGTTCTATTTGATGACCCATAGAAAATCACAATTAAACATATTAGTTACTGATTTATTGCATTTTTTCAATAAATTGTCGTGCAAGTACATATTTCAGCAGGGCAAGTGGAAATTCTTAGCTACTCGCCCTGCAGGGCAAGTTGCTGAAATAAAAATTGTCGACCCCTGCTGGGGTACATTGTAGTATACTATAAACATGTAAGAGTACCCGGGGTACTTTTAAGTAGTACCTGAGCCAACAATGACTAATGGAGCCCTAGTGTCACATCTGTATATAGTCATCCAATATCATCCCTATACATTCTCGCAGGTTTTAGGGGTCTTACAACAAGTCTTTGAATGACCCTGTTTCTATGGTAGCCTTGGTAGGTATGTACACATGAACTCATACATATAGATCTCAGGACTCACTTATGTACCCAGTATATTTCATATCATTATGTAATACACTTAATCAGGAACTGCTTGTTTGTGGGAATGTACATGTTTTAACAAAAAATAATAAATGTAAGTTGAATGGAATATTCCTGTACTTTTTTATATATACTGTAGTCCGTAGCTCTCTAAGTTGAATGGAATATTCCAGTACTTTTTTACATACCGTAGCTCTCTTTAGTTGAATGGAATATTCCAGTACTTTTTTACATACCGTAGCTCTTTAAGTTGAATGGAATATTCCTGTACTTTTTTACATACCAGAATCTGTAGCTCTCTAAGTTGAATGGAATATTCCAGTACTTTTTTACATAAGATAGCTCTCTAAGTTGAATGGAATATTCCAGTACTTTTTTACATACCGTAGCTCTCTAAGTTGAACGGAATATTCCAGTACTTTTTTACATACCGTAGCTCTCTAAGTTAAATGGAATATTCCAGTACTTTTTTACATACCGTAGCTCTCTAAGTTGAATGGAATATTCCAGTACTTTTTTACATACCGTAGCTCTCTAAGTTGAATGAAATATTCCACTACTTTTTTACATGCCCTAGCTCTCTAAGTTGAATAAAATATTCCAGTACTTTTTTTACATACCGTAGCTTTCTTTAGTCCATTTTTTTCGCAACTGTCAAAGCATGAATAATTTGACAGAAGTTGAAATGATGAAATGTAGAAAAATGTTTCGCAAACTAAACAGTTAATCTAGTGCATATGATCAAATGTAGAAAAAATTATCTCAACCTAAAGTGCCAAAAAAAGTTTTGGGGCAGCACACACAATTAGAGATGGTCGGGTTAGTGGAAACAAACAATTTTTTTATTATACCCCCTTTGCTTGTGTTGGGGTTTATAGTGCGTTTCACAACAGTAAATAACACTTCACAATATACGTGGTCTACTCATTACACTGATGATGTATTTGACACTTTGACTACTTTGATCCTATTTCTCGCCACATAGGCTTACCTGAATTATGCAATACAATTGACAAATGAAGTGTATTTCAGTCTCTATATGATAGCACAACTTTGCCAAGTTCCTTAAGTCTCACAATGCTAACAACTTTCACTTGAGTTTAATAGTATTTGAGTAAATTTATTCTGCAACGTCACTGAAATCTGATTTGCTTAGCAAAGTATCTTATCAATTTTTGTTTTAACCTAAAACTAAGATAGGTTGATGAGAATTATCAATTGAGACTGAAATACACTTCGGTATAGCATTATAGAGGTAAGCCAAGGCAGTGGGAAATAGGGTCAAAGTGTCAGATGGTTTTTAGTGTCCATTATTCTTTATGGTTGAAGTCTTGACCTCAGGTTAGCTTGTACATGTACATGTACTTGCTTGTTTATTCTGGATGATGTTTGAAAGATGTGCCTAAACATACTAATAACCTTCTATTTTATGCATGGTTATGTTAATACAATGAATGTGCTTTCAAATTAGGATTTTTATAATTGTCAATGAGGGAAAGCTTCCAAAACGTTGATTTTATAACAATTACTAGATTGAGGCTGAAGTTTTTTTTTAGTTATGTTAGCAGCTCAGTTTTATCCAGAACAACAAGGCTTTGTTGGCATTTAGTGTTTACCTTGTCACTGTGAAAATAAAAAGGAATGATTAATTTATTCCTGATCATAGAGATCTGCACATGTAAGAATGGGTGTTTTGTTAGCTGACTGCCGAGTGATGTAAAGGATACAACAATGTTGTTATCGTGAGGTATGATCGCAGGTCACTATTTCATTTGTGATCAATGCTAGCCGCATCTCTTTTTTTCTCATTTGTGATCAATGCGAACATTGCTCTTCGCTGAGTCATCAGAAAGTTTCCTTTTATAGATAAATTTATTGAACATCGGAAAAAGTATTGATTTTGTATTCTTATTCTACTTTGTTGATAGATTCTTATTTCTGGTCCTGGTAATAACATTTCCTGTAAAACTATTTCGTAGAACACTTCTGCAATTAAGTAACTATAATAAACATTTAATTTCCTGTGTGCATATCTTATTGTTTTAACTGTGCTAAACCATAATTCATTTTCTTATGTCCCTGACATCTACTGATGCCGAGAGGGATATAGCCATTGCCGGTTTGTCCCTAGAGACTGTCCCTTCATCTGTCTGTTTGAGATTACACATTTTGTATAACATTTTCTATGTTGACTATAAAACTTTGATACTATCAACACCCACATCACCCTGACTTCATTCGTCTTACATCAATACCTCGTGCTACAAAGCTTTGATACTTGCATGGATGTGATGACTTTCAACACACCCACATAGCCTGACCTTATCTTGACCTTGAGATAGACCTACTTTTGTTCTAATACCAATGCAGAAGGTTCAGGTTCTTGGTCAACCAAAATTGACCATTAACATCAATACTACTTACTTCAATTCAACACTCACATCACCTTATCACATTTTTAGCTCAGCTATTTTCGAAGAAAACCCGAGGTATTGTCATAGCACTCTCGTCTTTCCGCGTCGTCTTAGTCGTCGTCGTCCGAAAGCTTTAACATTGGCCATAACTTTTGCAATATTGAAGATAGAAAATTGATATTTGGCATGCATGTGTATCTCATGGAGCTGCACATTTTGAGTGGTAAAAGGTCAAGGTCATCCTTTGAGGTCAAAGGTCAATTTTTTTTTATTATTATTTTTTTTTTATTATTCAAGTGTATCTCATCGACCAGCACATTTTGAGTGGTGAAAAGGTCAAGGTCAATGATGACCTTCAAGGTGAAAGGTCAAAAAAACAAAATCCAAGCATCCACAGCCGAGCGTTGGCACCCGCTATGCGGTGCTTTTGTTACCTTAACATTGACTTTCTTTTGGAATTTTTCAAATGGGTCACTGAATAAATAACATACAAGTTTTTTTTAAGTTCAGCATATGATAGACTTAAAAGATACTACGGAACGCACTTACATAATAATGTTAAGGATTATAAAAATTACCACAAAGAAAAAAACTGCAACAAATAGTACATTGTACATGCTCATGTATATTATGATTCAGAGATGTTGGGATTATAGAAATCAAATCAGCTGGAGGAATTCTGTTTTATGTGTTTGCAAGGGTTACAACTCATGAGTTCACAACAAAAGATTGCGAAATAATTATTTTTTTTCAGATTCAGGGAAGATTTTGTTGACAAAAAATCTTCAGTGGAAATTGCTGCCATTTTTGTAGACGAAAATTGTCACAAATGTTTTCAAGAATGACTTCATTGGAAGCAGGTCTCTTAAAATCTGCCATATAAAATGCTTAGTGCCTTACACAAATTGTTATATTTATGCAAATAGTAAGATAGAGATTTTAGTGTGTGATGAACTGAAATATATATGTGTATCTTAATATCAAGCCATTACAGTCCAGAGCTCTATAAACTTCATGGTTTCTAAGAGTTTCGATGTTAAGAATGGTTTCTGAAATGTAATATTTTGTTGCAGCCATTCTTTGCCAGTCTGCCTCAGATTTCTTTTGTCAAGCAGACCACAGAAAACTACAAGTGTCCTCAAATTACAGGAGTTGTATCCATTCAAATGATAAACTAGTCAATTCACTGTAATAACACTATTGACTCATAAATATGGATATATTGTACATGTATAAATTATGAGGCACATATAGAATATTAAGGTACATAAAAGTGCTCTGGACTTGAATAAAATGCTTTATATGACCCGCATGGTGCGATAATGGATATTAAGCACATGTGCGGCCATAGTAGCTCCAAACCAGCCTGCCCATTTGCTCCGTCTGGTTAGTTACCTCGTAAGCTATAAAGTCACGCAAGGTTTCGTCCTCATTAGCAGGCTTGTCTGGAGCTACGCTGGCCGCATAGTGGCATAAGACCCATTTTCAAACTAAGCAGCTCATATAATGGTACGGTGTGTTGTAGCAAAGCACTTGTGTTTTTGAGGGCAAAGGGTACAAAAATGTATGATTGACATCATTTTGTATTCGCTTTCTGAAGCTTACCTGTACATGAACCTGTATAAATGCAGTGTGATAATAATAATAAAGTGCCACATGTACATGTATCTAGAGTACTGCTTTCTGTAAAAAGGTTACGGTGCTTCTTATTAGACAAAGTAAGTGAATATGTAACATGTATTATGTTAGCTATCAAATGTGAAATAATGATGCTTCCAGTTGATTGTAGTTTACAATCATGTGGTTGTAAGTGACTATATGAACTGGTGTTACGTGCATATTCAAGAAAGATGGACCGATGACAGCTTTTTGAAAAGTTATCCATATACATGTATAGGTCAATAACAAATTTGCAATTTGTAATTGCTTTGTTACCACACGCTCGGAATTTTACATTTTGTCACAGAATCAATAATTACCTGCCTTGACAATCAGCATTATCTCTTTCAGTGCTGGAACCGAATTTTGAAGGCCTTTGCAAACAGTTTGGATCCAGATGAGACGCCACAGAACGTGGCGTCTCATCAGGATCCAAACTGTTTGCTATTTTGATATTGGTCTTTGAAAAAAAGTGAAGAAAATGATGATTTTAGAAATTCAGCAGACGACATTTTAGCAGACCACAAATATCCCAGCATGCAAAGGGTTATAAAATTAAGTGCAGTATGAAGCAAATTGTAGATGTTGGGCATTTTATTTTAGATAAAAATGATCCCAACATAAAAGTTGTTCTTTGAGCCAAAACCTGTGGTTCTTTAAGCCGAAACCTGTTGTCTTGTTTGTTGTTACAGGTACATTTTACATCCACCAGTATGAAATATTCTTTTGAATGGGAAAGTACATTTAAGTATTTCCCAGCAGTATCAAATCATAAGAATGAAAGCATAGAATTACCCATTAAGGCCAATTATAGACTGAGGTTGCTGACATCTGGTATCAGTGGACTTCCTGTCTTAAAATAATTATCTTTTGTGGACTTAACCTTTATGTGATAGTTGAACTTGTG